>JAANYP010006670.1:0-260823 GCA_020465985.1 Centrapalus pauciflorus
AATGATGATCACTAGCTGTCCAGTTTGGTTGCCCAGCAGCTTGTATGTGTGTTTAGTAGTGCTAACAGTTTCACTTTTTTGACACTACCAGACATCAGATTTTGACTTGCAGTCTGATCTTTTGCATATTAGCAGTTTGAGCAATAGATTTGTCCTTGACACACATAGTTGTTTAAAACTTGATTTAGGCTTTGCCAAAACTTGTTTTTGATGTGTGGACTGGTTTTTCACTTAACTTTTGAGAATCTGTGATCAACTGCTCGCTTTGGAGCTGCTGTGGAAGGTTTCACTTTTGAGGGCTTTGCCTGTTTAGGATTTGATTTTGTGTGATGCACAGGCTGTTTTGCAACAGCTGGTTTGTAAAAACAATCCTTAGCTAAGTGATTCTTCCTTCCACAGTGATAGCATCTTTTGACAGTTTGAATTGGAACACCAGACTTTTCTGTCAATTTCTGGTTCTTTGTTTCTCTGGTTTCCTCTACTTGTTGTTGTTAGGGAAACTTTTTGGAACACATGCTTTTTTGGCATGTGCAGTAGAACAGTTTACCTCTTAGTTCCTTTTGATGAAGATGCAGTGTTACAGGTAGAATGTACAGAAACTTGTGGAGTAGCATTGCATACACTCATCTTTTCTTTTCCTTTCTTACTGGGAACTTTGACTTCTATGAGTGCACTCTTTGTGTCACAGTCTCTATTTTGACTCTTATCTTCCTTTGGTTCAGGACTGCTGTCAAGGATAGGATCTACAATAGTCATAGACTCAACTAATGGTTCATTGACAAGTCTATCAGCAACTTCACTCATTGGATGAATGTACTTGTTATTATATGGAGGTGGAGTAGCTCTGTATCCTATTCCTTCTTTGGGATTGACCTGAGATTTGACTCTATCTTTGAATTGAACTTCCATTAGGTGTTCTAGCTTTTGATTTGCTAACTTGAAGTTACCTAAATCTATGTTAACAGAGTTCAGTTTCTCATTAGGCTCTAACACCTTCTGTTCAGTTTCTTCTACCTTTTTATTCAAAGATTCTATTTTCTTATTGAGTTCCTTTTTCTCCCATTCATGATAGTTTCTATCATACCCCATTTGAAGCTCATTATCCTTATAGTCATTGATCTGTTTTTCCAGATCTTCTATGGCTTGCATATATTCATATCTCCTTTCTTCCATCTTAGTTAGAGTTTTGCACATGCTCTCATTTTGATCTCTGTACTTTTTAACCATATTTTTGCATGATTGAGAGCAGAGTTTAGAATTTACCTCAGATGGTAGTTCAGTTGAGGAGACATTTGAGGTTTCTGCCATCAGTGCTTGATTTTGGAATTCTTCCTCTGTCTGATCACTCCAGTCAAACACATTGTCTTCTTGAGAGACAAGTGCTGTTGATGAGGAAGCTTGGATGGGCTGTGAAGTCCTTGATGGTTGTTGACCTTGAGATCTACATTCTCTGGCAAAGTGACCAAGCTTATGGCATTTATAGCATTCCACTTTTGATTTATCAAAAGATGGTTTGCCATCTGTTTTGGCTTGAAAGTTGGTCCTTCCAGTTCTTTTCAGGAATCTTTTGGCTCTCATGGTCAGCATTGCATGTTGCCACTTTAAATCCATCTCTTCAAGATCATCAGGATGGATTTGTTCCAAGTCTTCAACATTTAGAGCAAATAATCCATCATTGGAAACAAAAGCTTCATAATGAGTTTCAGCAGAATTGCCATCACCACCTGAAAAAGAATCACAGTTATTAGATTTTTCAGAGGACAAAAGAGCAGTGTTGTGATTATAAGAAAAGGATTTCTTTTTAGCATCAATTTCAGTCTCAAACACTCTTAGACTGTTGTATAGATCATCCAATTCTATCTCATTAAGTGTGTCTTTTGTTCTCCACTGTGCAGCATAGACTGTCCATTCTTTTCCAAGAGATCTGAGAAACTTTCTGTTGACCTCATCTTGATCCAGATTGACCCTTGCACTTTCCAGTTCACTTATCAGTTTGTTGAACCTGTCAAAGATTTGAGTGAGGTTTTCATTCTTGCCACCAGAAAAGTTTTCATACTGCTGTTTCAAGAGGTCCTTTTGATTTCTCTTGGTACTTGCATTACCAGCAAACCTCTTCTCTAAGGCATTCCCAAGAGAGTGAGCAGTATAAAACTTTTTAAACTGATGTTGATAAGCATTAGGAATGGCTATTTGTAATAATGTGAGTGCTTTCACTTCATTCATTCTAGCCTTCCTTTCAAGTTCAGTTTTTGGAGGAGTTTTTACTGGTTTTCCCTCAGCATCAAGTTCTGGATCAACTGCAGGAGGAAATTCAAAAGCTTCCCATATGGCATAATCAATGAATTGAATATGCTGTTGAATCCTGAGTTTCCACATCTCAAACTCAGTGGGCTTGAGCATAGGCACTTTTAGTCCTTGCCCAGATCCACTGCTGCTATTTTCAAATTCCATTGAAAAAGATTAAAAATTTGAAAGAAAGTTTTCGACTTTGAAAAACAAAGAACGACCTGTGGCTCTGATACCACTTGACAGGATCTATAACTTATGAAAATTATGAATAACCAAGATTAACTGATTTGAATTTATCAGAGTACAAATCAATAATCTTGCTTTGAATCAAAGTTTAATTAAGAAGTTTGCGGAATAACACTTAATTATTTTGACAAAAACTTTCAGAATCAATAATAGCATAAAACATAAGAAGTAATCAAGACTGTTTGTATTGCTGAATTCACTGATTACAATCACCTCTAATCTGTTTTGATTAGACGAAGAACACAAACTTTTCTTAGGGTTTTACAACCTTAGAGGCTTAAGAAAACTTGAACAATAAAGCAATTACAGACTCAAAATATGCAGAAAACTCTTATTCTATGCGTATATCTTCTATACAATCTTCTGTCTATTTATATTGCTTTATGGACGTGTTTCCTTGAAGGACTATGACTTCTCTGATAGTAGATATGCTGGAATCTTCTTGTAGATATCTTCCCTGAAAATCAGCACATTCTGTTTATGAAACTGTTGAGCAGCTTGAATGACTTGGCAGCATGAACTGAGCAGCTTGAGTTATTTTGCTCTGGCAGCTTGAACTTTTATACTGGCAGCTCGAGTTTCTTCAACTAGCAGCATGAACTTTGTACTTACACAGAAATTCTACTAACAGTATGAGAAGTCTAACTAACAGCTTGAGTATACTTAAACTATTTCCCAACAATAGGTACTGTAATCGTAATTTAATCATTAGAAGGACGATAACCATAATTTGCGTATAACCACAGGGACAAAAATTGTAATTTACCCAAGATTTAACCATTTCATGGTTAAAGTTAACAGCAGAGGGACCAATTTTGCAAGTAATTAAACAGTGAAGATAAGGACCTTTTATGCAAAACTGAAACTACAGGGACCGTATCCAAAGTTTTATTTAAACCACAGGGACCGTTTCTGTAATTTACTCAATAATAAAATACTGAGTTAATAATATTATTAATAAAAGGTTGTAAGTTTATTTCATAATATTTATCAAAATTAATCTATCAATTTTTGTTGCACTCTTTTTTAAAAAATAAAATAAAATAAAACGTATATACTATCAAATCTTGTATTTTATTAAAATTAACAAATAAGACATTGAACTTTTATGTTTATTAATGGAGAGAGAACCACGGTGGTGCTGGCGGCGGTGCACAACCAGGAGAGTGAGATATTTATGAAAATCTTATTAATATTGATTTAAGTTTCATATTTTTTTATTTTCATATATTTAGTTTCAAATTTATTTTGTATTTCTTAAATGTCCTTTATTCATCATTGGTAGATTACCCGATACATAAAAGTTCTCAGAGGTTTCTTGTTGCACAAAAATTCTCAATTGAACCCCAATCTTTTATATATATATGGTTACCGGTCAATACAGTTAACCAAGCTGGCAGTTAGCTCAAGCAGTCACAACTGACTTATTTTATTACTTTATATATAATATATAACGTTTTTTGTTTTTCTATAATAACTTTTGATATATTATATTTTATAAAAATTATAATATATCATTATGATCGCATTGTTTTTATCTACATTTCATATTAAATTTATTAGCATCGAAATTACTTTTATTAAGCAGACATGTATACAACTAACCTGTTTTTTATTTTATATATAATATATAATTGTTTAGTTTTGGTTCAGTTTTGATGAAGGCAGTGGCGAGGGTTGTCGGAGTTGGTGGTAGTGGAAGCCGAAGGATGAAACTCTTCGTTTGAAACTTGAAGACTCTAATGAAGCCTTCATGAAGAAACATTAATAAATTTTCTAATAATGATAATAACAATAATGATGATAATAATTGATGACGATGAATAATAATAATAATAATAATAATAATAATAATAATAATAATAATAATAATAATAATAATGAATATAATAATCATAATGATCATAATAATAGTAATGATATAATAATAATACTACTACATGAAAATTAAATTTTATAAGGTTATGATAAAACTTTAATGCACAATCAGATATTAAACTACCACGTCAATTTTTAATATAAATATTACCAGTCATTAAAAAGAAGTAAACGTAAAATATTAATTGGTTATCAATAAGTAATATGCACATGCATCATATAGATAATTAAAAATACGCACATATCATAAACATACATTTTAACCACATTATTGTTATACGGCTTTAGCCTTCAACTTATGAAGCATTTAAAGCTAGTTTAAAACTTCAAGTTTGATTTCAATAATTGACATAAAGTAGACTTAATAATGATAATAGTTGTCAATCGACCCAACTAATGTTATCTGAATCGCGATCTTGATCGTAGGACGATTCTGCCGTTGATATTTGATTCGTATCGTTTCTAGCATAGGCTTAGTATCAGGATCGATTGTAAGATCGTAGAATCGGTCAGATCCTTCAATTAGTCAAATTCTGACATGTTTACATGGTTTTTCTCGCAGGATCGATGGTGAGATCGTAGGATCGGTTACCGATATGATCCTACATTTTACCCCAATTCCAACTATTTTACATTATAGAATAGTAAGTCGATCGTATGATTGTTTGATAATCTTTTACATGAATGTAATATTCGAAACTAAACTTGTGGTGTTTCCATTTTAGAATATGAATACAAAATAACATTTTGTAAACTATAATACCAAGGAAAAAAAAAATAAAAATAATGTTTTGTTAGTAGGATGTTACGATTCTAATTATGCAAAGATGAAAACGATTCTATGTAAGATTTTAATCTTGGACCAAACATGATCCCATAACATTTGTTTTGTTAGACCATCTATGTCATTATTTTACGGTCTTCAATAAATTAGATCCCATAACATTTGATTCTTAGATTAGCCACATAACTGTTCATTTGTAAACATGATGATTGTTAATTATAATTTCGGCCAAACAAATGTTACATTTACACTTATATTATATTTTGAATTTTTATAAGTAATTTATTAATTTAAAAATAGATGATTTTATATGCTTGACGATGAGGAAGCTGGTAATAAATATTTCCAAATGGGATGTACGAAAAAATTTATTGATTTTCACAAAATAAGGCTAACATCATTGTTCACCTTAATAATTTATGCACTTTACGATATTTTATTAGTTTTGTATTGAACATGGGCTATAACATTGTCTGATATTTAAAAAAAATGACAACCCAATATCTGAAGGACCCAGATGACGGATGTTATGTTCAACATGAAATACTGAACTACATAAACCCTATAAAATATAAGGGTAAATTACAAGTTTCGTCCCTGTGGTTTATTAAAAATTATGGGTTGGATTCTTTAACTTTAAAAATTACACTGACAATCCTTTTGGTTGGAGTTTTGTTAAGAATATGGTCTTTTGGCCATTTCAAATGACCATTTTACCCTTACTAGTTTAATAAGTATTATTAATGTTGTTATTATTATTTATTTTATTATTATAAAATAAAAAAATAAAAAATAATTTTAAAAACCAGTCAAATTAATTTAGTGTAGAACACATGAAAATAAATAATAACTTATTTTTAAAGACATACAAAAAATTATAATAATCAATTAAAAACAAAAATTTAACGTTTTTAGTTTAGATTTTTTAAAATAAAATGTAAACCTATTGAAAATCATAAAATAAATTATTTGTATTAAGTATTCATTTTTTATCCTTACGTTAAATGATTTTTAATAATGATTAAAATATCTAAAAAAGACCGTATGAATTGTTATTTCATCATTTTGATAGTTAAAAACTAAAAATAAAATAATCTTTTAATTAGGTTTCCTTTTTTATTTTTTGTTGAAAAATTTAAACGTTTTCATGAATAATAAAATAAAAAATTAAACATTTTGATAAACAATAAATAAATTTGATGTTTTTGCAGTTTTTTTTGATAGTTTGCTATTACTTTTCTAAAAACATTTATAAAAAAATAAATTTTTAAAAAATGCTTAAAAAATTTAAACTTTTCATTACAGTTAAAGTTTTTCAAAATGTTTTAAGTTTTTAAAATGTTTAATCTATAAAAATATTTTTAAACGTTTATTGAAAGTGTTAAAAACATGTTTATGTAAAAATTATAAAAACATCAAAAAAGTTTTTAATACTTTTTGACAATGTTTACAATTATTTTTTTGATTTAAAAATGGTTTACTTTTTTTAAAGTAAATATAAAGTAAACAAAAATATAAACTCAAAACGTTATTTTTTAGTTTTTATTACTAATATTATTATAGCATTTGGTCTTTTACTACTTTTATTATCTTCCACATATTAAGTTTTTAGATTCATTGTTTTATTTGGTTTTTCAATTTGTTAGCTCAGTGTTTATTTAATATCTAGAACACTATACCTAACAACCACTTCATATACTCTTTAGACGCAAGTAATGAGTAACATGCGTCTTTTGTATTAATGGCCAAAAGATTATGATGCCGTAACACAACTCAATCACAATGAACTGATCATTGCTAAATTTTTAAAGTTACGGATCAACCCATAATTTTTAATAAATCACAGGACGAAACTTGTGAAATTTGCCCTTATATTTTATAGGGTTTATGTATTCAGTAGTTTCATGTGTGAACTATAGATCATCTGGGTCCTTCAGACTGGGGTTGTCGTTTTTATTTAATTCATCAGACATATGTTTAAGCTTCATGTTCAATACAAAGCTAATAAAATATCGTAAAGTTGGCTTATAATTATTAAGTGTGAACAATGATGTTAGCCTTATTTTGGTGACAATTAGGGGTGGCAAAACGGCGCGAGTTGGGCGGGATTTGGGTAAGCGGTCCAAACGGTTACGGCGGTCAAAACGTGGTTCGTTGTTAAAACGGTTCGGGTCACAACAATACGGGTCCGAACTGGGCCGGGGTTAAAACGCCGGTTCGGGGTTGAACGTGGTTCGGTTAACCCCGTACATCTCTTTTCAAATAAAATAAATAACATTTTTATATATTTATATAAAATGAAAATACTATTACTAATATATGATAAAAAACACTTTAAAAACTCATAAATCTTAAATTTTCTGTTTATTTTATACAAAGAACCGTAACGTTATTATAAGGGTGTATCATAATCATTGTATATATGTGAGTGTAACAGGTGTGAAAGGTGAAAAACCAAAGACAATAAAACAGAGAAAAAAAATGTGGAAGAAAAGAGATTTAGACCGCAATCGACAAATTTATAGGGCGTGAGCGGAGAGGGTACATTCCGTTACGAACCGTTTTAAACAGAGGTAAGTAGAACCGATACCGCAATAATTATTCAGGTTTAAATTAGCATAAAATTAGGTATTCCGGTACATTCGGTTCGGTATTCAGGTTTTGTAAATAGCTAAAATTGCGGTATTCGAAACCGAACCGACACATTTAAATTAGAGTTCGCTATTCGGAGTCTTTCAAAACTATAATTCGGTTACGTATTTCGGGATCGCCGTACCTGGTCTCGGTACCGAGCTCCCTGACTAGTTAGCCGGTTCCGATTGGATTCCGGTTGTATTTCCACAGTTGTATTCAATGAAGATAACGAAATCGATCGGATTAACCGACCGAACCGAAATCAATTTTTATAAATACGATTACGCGGAAACCGATCGTTCGTCCCGATTAATTTTTACCGGTTTGAACCGTGATGTTATGTGTGTGAAATCATATGATTTTTATATAAGTTATTTCTTACTGGAATTAAATAACATGTTCATTTGGATACTAATTCTTAAATAACTTCGTACTTTTTTCTTTATTAATTATCATAATCTATTTGAATATAGTTATAAAATCACGTTTTTTAGTTGATCCTGGTAAATGTACTTAAACTGATTGAATATTTTAACTGACGAATATTTTTTTTGAACTACATACTGTTTTGATAAGTATATAACTTCCAAAATTAATGTCACCACGTTGTTTTACTTTTAATGGCACTTATCCGAGTTAATTGTATGAAATTTCTAACCCCACGCCGGTCGGTATGCGTAAACACATTGTTCAAACGCAATTTTTTTCTCCCACCCATATCAACCCATTTGTAACTGATAAGGGGACCCAAAACCAGCCCAAGTATAGAGTTAAAAAAAATGACCAACACAACCCAATTTGAAGCAAATGGGTTTGGTTTGCCACCCCTAGATCATATTCTTAACAAAACTTCAACCACAGGGACGAAATTTGTAATTTACCCAAAATATAATAAAAATACATGTATTAGATTTTAATTCGGAGTAATCTAAAGTAAATAGATTACCTTTTCAATTTTTCATGTTGTTCCTTTCGATGTTCTTAGGTGAGTTGCATTATTTTATATTTTTTAATCATTATAAATTTAATCTCCATACGTCCTTGTTGTTCAGAGGAAAAAAAAAAAAAAAAAATTCTTTCAGCCTGTATACAGAAAACTTTCATAATGGGAAGGTCTGGTAACACGTCTGTGGAAGGGCATTATTTTTTTAAAGAACGAAAAACAACAAACAATCAACCCATGGTAACGCTTCAAGAGGAGTAGTGCCCCTTGAGAAAGACGCATTAACATGACTCGACGTGACTCCATACCCCTCATAAGTATAGGGATTCCGATGTATAAGTTTTTAAAACTCAAGAAATCCGGTCTCTATATACCCAGGGGGAGGTGAAACAGTTGGGGTTAACGTCAAAATATACAACCTTTTGCTATTTTAACTTTAAATAGTGTTATGCCACCTGTATAAGCTGGATTATAGTTTACAAATAATTTTTTTTAAATACATATAGAATTATAATTAGTATATTACAATATCATAAATTTTGTTAATACTTAAATGATGATATGTAAATCCAAATAAATTATCTAACGATATAAACTACAAATTAACAAATAATATACTGGTGCAATAGAAAATTTTAACTGACTGGTATTACAATGTGGATCCATAGATTTGTTAACTATATATGTAAATTATTAAATTGTTTAATTACATAGAAAATACCTCATTATAAACTAATTTATACAAACTAGTTTCTAGACATTACTTAATTTACCTTTCCCTAAACATTCACACTTACATTAGTGGAATAAACTAGGTCTGGAATCCGAACTTCGAGGGCCCTGCCTACATCCCTCCAAAAAGTGACATTGTGTCACAAATCATTTTCCATTTATTAACTAGATATAGATATAGATGTTACTAATTACATACATTTATTTTTATTATTAATAACAACAAACTTTGTATTTTTTTTCCATTTATAGTTATTTTTAATTTGGAAATCTGCTATAGTATGTTACCATTCATTAATAGCAATAACTTTTTTTTTAAACCAGTAATAACAACAACATTTTTATCTTTTTACCGATAAAAACAATAACTTTATCTTTTTACCAATAATAGTAAGTAACATATCAAATTAAAATTTTTTTTTCTTAACTAATTAGTAATTTAAAAAAAACTAAATTTACGAAAATCAAAACAGATTCAAATAAGTTCATAAATAAATTTTTTGTTCAAATTTTATTAGAGAGAGAAATTTAATGCAACGTGTGCCAATGAAAGAGATTACAAACATTTTTTTTATAATCATTAAAAAATGATGAGTATTTTGATGTGCCATATTATCATGCATAATCGGTTTTTAGGAGTGCAATAGGGTGACCATTCAAGACCCCCGATTTGTTAGGATATCACCGATAGTTCATTGTTTTTTTTTTTCTAGTCTAATATAAAAACGTGAAAAGCACTTCATTTTGTATGTTATTTCATATATATACAATCAACACATTTTGCTACATTTGTATATTTTTTAAAGGGTTATCATTGAAAAAACCATTTGAACTTTTATGATTTTTTCGGTTTAACCATTCAATTTTTTTCCCAACCGATCAAATCACTACACTTTTTATTTTCTATTAGTTTAATCACTATACTTTCAAATTTATTGGTTTAGCCATTCATTTTTGACCGGTGGCCTGTTTGACCGGTCAATTGTTGTTATGAATTAGCGTTTTTATAAAAAAAAAACATTCGAACTTTCATAATTCTTTTTCTTTTACCACTCTATTAGTTTTTCGCGATCTAATCTCTAATTTAATTGATGTTCAGATTTTTGTAATTGCTATTATTATATTGCTCATAACATCAAATGATTAAAATAAACATTAATTTCAAGAAAACTGTTTCTCTCTTTTTTCATCATCATATTGTTTTTATCACCAACGATGCTTCATTGATCTATTCTGCTTCATCATCATCATCTTCTTCTACTTTATCAGTTCTTCATTATCATCGTGTTAATCCAAACAGATTCTAATCAATTTGATTTTCTAAGGTTTTGTAGTGTTCATCAAGTTTGTTGACAATTATGTTAACTGATTATAGTTTTAAATAAAAAATCTATCAAGTAATGTTTAAATTGGTATTTGTTTATTCTATTTTCATTTGTTGAAATTCATTTGATTTGATTTTGATTATTTTTCTTGTTCTTTGTTAGGGTTTGAATGTTTTAAAGGATCGTAAATAAATAAATTTTATAAATTAAATAGTAATCACTAATGATAGTAATAATATAATTATATAAATTTTAAAAAATAAATAATAATAGAAAATTAAAAACAAAAATTTTATCATAAAATTTCATAAGCAATATTGAAACTTAAATTTGGTTTATTTTTTGTGTTTATAAAATCTTGAAAAAACTTAAAAATAAAAATGAATTGATTTTAATTTAATATATTATTGTTATTGATAAAAATATGAAAAGATGTGTTTGATTTCATTGAATTATCGATTCTCGGAGTTTTAATTTTTAGTTTAAGAGAATGGTGGTCAAACCAACAAAATCTTGGAAGTTCGATTGATTTTTCCAATGATAAAAATCGTCATGTAATTGCCACGTCATTGTGATCACCTGTGATAAAGGTAAAATGGTCAAACCAATAAAAAATGAAAAGATTAGTGTTTTGATTGGTTGGAAAAAAAATTGAGTGGTTAAACCGAAGAAATCATAAAAAGTTCGGATGGTTTTTTCGATAATAACTCTTTTTTAAATACTTAGTTACAATAATATAATAAATAATTATGATTTAATCATGGATATTAGTCTTTATTTATTTGATAAATAAAATGATAATATTAAAAAGATGCATCTGTTCAATTTATTAATAATTATATATGATTTAGTTATCTAATGAAGGATGGAATTTGAGTTTGGATATAGTGTATATGATCTACAACTCTAGCCCTATAAATATTGGTCAGGTTTAAGAGTTTTGATCATTCAACAAAACACACAAATAAAAAATTTGGCTTTACAGGACCGAATCTCTCTCTCTCTCTCTCTCTCTCTCTCTCTCTCTCTCTCTCTCTCTCTTCCCAATGGTTTTTTCTAAACAAATAAATACCTTTCAGATTTTGTTCGTTTGATCGATCATCCGGTATTTGGTCGATCGTGTCATCACCGGTAACACCAAAAACACCTCATTTAATTTATTTTTACCCATATTGTTGGAATAAAGATGCAATTCTATATTAATTTATTATATTAATGATTATGTCTTATTTCTAGATTTATGGATACAATCTAATTTTTGTGGTTTATTTTTAATTACACTGCGTTGAATTTTTTGCTTACGTTTAAACCCTAACAATGACATTATATTTTGGATCCATTGCATAACAATATGACACATCAAAATATTTTTTCCTTCTAAACGTTTATAAAAACTTATTCATTATATCTGAATATCTCTCATTATCGCACATTGCATTTGTTATCTCTCTAACAAAATTTGTACACAAATATAGATCATGAACTTATTTAAACGTGTTTAAATTTTCATAAAATTAGTTTTTTAATAATAATAAGTGAAAGATAAATAACATTTTAATTTGATAAGTCCTTTTATTGAAAGAAAATTAAATTTTGTTGTTATTATCGATTAAAAGATAAAATATTATTGCTATTATCGGTATAAAGCTAAAAATTGTTTCTATTAATGGATGGTGGTAATCTGCTATAACAGGTTTTCAGGTTTAAAAAGGTTATAATTTGTAAAAATTACAAAAATTATTGTTATTAAATATTAAAATAAATAAAGTAGTAATAAACGATTAAATATACAAAAATAATATATAAAGTTATAAACCCAAAATAAAACTTAAAAATACAGTAACTGACTGTGGGTTCTAAAATATCGGTTCCATCTACAGCATACTTGCATCAAATTAGATAAACTTATGGAAAGTTTTATTTGTAAAAATCTGAAGTAATTAAAGAAAAAATAGTTTAATTTTAATTCATTTATATAATTCAATTTTCTCGTAAACATTCACACGTGATTTTGAGACTCGCATGGTATTTCCTAGGGGTGTGTAAAATAACCGAACCCGAATAACCCACCCGAACCGAATCTTAAACGGGTTATTTGGGTCGGGTTATTCGGTTTTCGGTTTTGTTAATCGGGTTAAATGGTACCCGAATAACAATTTCGGTTCGGGTATCGGGGAGGCTTCATGCTTATTCGGGTACCCAAATAACCCGTTTAATTTTAAAATTCTCAATTTTAATTAGAATTAGAATTGTTTATATATAATAATGTCAATATTTACATACCCACTTTTAATAATCAAACCATTTAACCCGTGTACCTAAATTAACAAACCCATTTAAATCGTTTAAACTAATTTGTAAAGTACTTTATTTTTTATATTAAAACCGAATAACCCGTTTAACCCAAACCGATTAACCTGATACCCATTTAACCCGAAACCGATTAACCCGTTCTCTTATTTGGTTCGGTTTCGGCCAAAGAACCCACACCCTCAAACCCTCAAACCCGATACCCATTTAACCCGCCCGAATAACACCCCTAGTATTTCCCACACATCTGTATGGGCCCGCACATGTGTAGGACTGCATGTTTAATTTAATAATTCCCTTTCATTGTATTTATATAATGATTTAGGTTTAAGGGAGTATAGTAAAAAATATCACTTTTAAAATTGTTTTTTTTTTAAATTTTTTTTCATAAACATGTTTTAATTAACATTACACAAATCATATATAAATTTCACATTAATTAACAATCTAATTGTATGATATCATGCATCACATAAATGTACTTTCACGTATATCCAAATTTATATAATTGTACGTTCACATCATTTTTAAAGAGCTAGGAGATGTGAATGTATGAAATTTACATATCATCTTTATAATGTAATTAAAACACTAGAAGGTATTACATTTAAAAAAAAACATGAAAAACATGTTTTAATTAACATTATAAAGATGATATGTAAATTTCACATACATTCACATCTCCTAGCTCCTTTAAAATGATGTCACGTATACTTACATAAATTTGGATACACGTGAACGTACAATTATGTGTTGCATGATTTCATGCACTTAAAATGTGTGAATGTGTGTGAAATTAATATATGATTTGTGTCATGTTAATTAAAGCATGTTTATGAAAAAAAAATTCAAAGAAAAACTAATTTTAAAGGATATATCTTTTACTGTGCTGCATAATAAGTGGTACTCACTTGAAAACACACACACACACACACACATATATATATACACACATATATATATATAGAGGTTCAATGGGGAACCTCGATGCATTGGGAACTACTGAGAACCAAAATTGCATAAATGACAATATTGGAATAATTTATATAAATCTAATTTAATTAAAAGATTTAATTTAATTAATTATATTATCATTAAATTTGAAAACTAAATAAAATAAACAAACTTTCCCCTAATCCCTCCCACTTTCTCTCCATCACCCTTATCTCCCCCCCCCCCCCCTCTAAAGCCGGCGGCTGGCGGCCACCACCCCCTCTCTCGGCGGCCACCACCCTATTGTCATCCCTCTCATTAAAGTCAGCGGCCACCACCCCATGCATAGTTGCCGGTTCACGGTGCAATTTAATGTAGACGATGATGATCACTCTTATCTCTCTCCCCCTCTCTCTAAAGCCGGCGGCCACCACTCCATTGTCATCCCTCTCTCTAATGAAGATGACGATTTAATGATGATGATTTTGCGATGATGAAATGATCTCGTTTAAAGGTATGATTGCTTTTTATGCATTTTCTTAATGGAAAATTTTGAAAGATTAATATTTTTATCCGATGTTGATGGAAGACGAATCTGATGACGATGCATCATTATTTTGTTGAATCTGATTAAGATGCATCGTGTTTGTGAAGATTAATCGTGTTTGAAGATGAATCCGATGAAGATTCATCATGTTTTTTGATGAATCCGATGAAGATGCATCTGTTTGAAGATGAATCTGATGAATTTGTATCACCATTTTAATGATGCATGATGGTGGGACGAAGAAGATGATAAATATGGCCTAAGATGGGGATGAAACACCGAAATGCATCACGACTTGAAAGATGAATATTAGATGCATCGACATCAAATAATCTTTTTTGAATTTGCTTAGATTTTTTAATTTTGGAAGTGTATCAATTAATTCAATTTATCATTTACTGTTTAGTTATTTGATTGAATATTCAATTAATATAAAATTAAATTTATTTGATTAGATTTATTATTTTTCCCAAAATAACCCTATGCATACCAAATATGCGCATCGCGTGATGCATCAATGATAATTTAATCTGTAGGCTGTGGTTGTTTTTTTTTTGTTCCCGATGCATATGGTTTACCATAGAATCTGACCATCTATATATATATATATATATATATATATATGGGTGAGTTCAATGGAGAACCTATATGCATCGAAGAACCTTAGAGAACCACAATGCATCGCAAGAAAATCGTATGCATCACGCGGGAAGTCGATGCATCACACGGGAATTTGATGGAGAATTTGATGCATCGAAGAACTTTGGAAACCACGATGCATCATGCAGAAAGTCGATGCATCGCGCGTGAATTTGATGCATCATGTTGAAATAATGATGCATCACGCGGGTATTATGATGCATTTGTGGTGATGCATTGAGGTTCTTCGATGTTCTTCGATGCATGGAGGTTCTCCATTGAACCCATCTCTACATACATACATACATACATACATACATACATACATACATACATACATACACACATATATATATATATATATATATATATATATATATATATATATATATATATATATATATATATATAAGATCTTTTGAGAACAAACAGATCTTTTGAGAACAGTTTGTTCGTAGTGAACATTGTGACCAACCATAAAATGACTTTCAATCTTGTTGCAGATAACACTGAACTTTTATATTAATATATGAATATTGTTGGATCCTTATATATTTTGTTGATACCTATGATATTGTCGAATTTTATTGATCTTGTGGAATCCTATGAATCTTGTTACAAATATTACTATAAATATTTTGAATGTTATGAATGTTGTTGAAGACAATTCTATAAATCTTTTGAGTCATATGAATTTTGTTAATATATATGATTGTTTATATGTATTTTTTATTTGTTCACAACGAATAAAGTGTTCACTATGAGTACCATCTATTATGCAGCGCATCAGAAGGTACCACTCGTAAAAATATTTTTTTTGAAAATTTCTTTATAAACATGTTTTAATTAACATTACAGAGATGATATATAAATTTCACGCATATTCAAGCATTCTAAGTGTCCGAAATCATGCATCATATAAATGTAAGTTCACATATATGCAAATTTATGTAAGTGTGCGTTCACATCATTTTTAACGAGTTAGGAGATGTGAATGTATGTGACATTTACATCTTATCTTTATAATGTTAACTTAAACATGTTTATGCAAAAAATAAAATAAAAAGTCTTTTTAAAGGTGGTACATTCCGATGCGCTGCATAACGAGAGGTAGTTTTCTCGACCACAAACACACACACACATATATATATGGAACCTCTATGCATCGAAGAACTTTGGAGAACCTCTATGCATCGAAGAACCTTGGAGAACCACAATACATCTCTAAAAAATCATAATGCATCACGTGGAAGTCGATGCATCACACGGGAATTTGATGAATTACGTGGGAATTGTGAAACATTTGTTGTGGTGCATGGATGTTATTCGAGGTTCTTAGATATATTGAAAATCAAGAAATATGTATTGTTCCCATAATAATATGAAAACTTGTTATAATGACCTCAACAAATATTTATTGTATATGCGCGCACACACACAGAGCAAATTTCATATATATATATATATATATATATATATATATATATATATATATATATATATATATATATATAGGGGTGGGTTCAATGAAAAACCACTATGCACGTGAAAACTATGGAAACCTACGCATACCGTCCGATTTGGTGCATTTCATGAAAAAAGCGGTGGCATGATCGTAAATAAGGTGATGCATCACGTGGGATTTTGATGCATCACGCGGGAAATTTGATGCATCACGTGAGATTTTGATGCATCACGCGGGGAATTTGATGCATTTGTGGTGGTGCAGTGCGGTTTTCACAAGTTTTCAGGTGCATGATGGTTTTCCATTGAACCTCCCTATATATATATATATATATATATATATATATATATATATATATATATATATGTATAGAATTAATTAATTAATGAGGGAATACCGAGGGATTACCGATGATTGATATTACCGAGGGATTTGTTACGGTCATTAACCGAGGGATTACAGACAGATGACATTACTGAGCGATTACCGAGAGATTATTTACCGAAGGATTACCGACAGTCAATTTTCCGAGGAATTACCGACGAAAGTAATGTCCCTCGCTAATCCCTCAGAATCCCTCGATAATTACCAATGGATTTATGACAGTAATTTATACGTCGGTAATCTCTCAGTAATCCTTTGGTAAACCTTGAAACTGATTTCCATCAGAATATTCTCGGTAATCCATCAAAAAATTCTGAAGGATATTTGCATTCGAAAAATCCATCGGTAAAAAGCTGTTTTCCTAGTACTGTGAATAATTGCTCTAATAATTGTTGCACTGTTCGAACAAGGTGACGTGGTCAATCGTTGAATCACAACGTTTCTGGGCCATCTTTTAATATTAATAAAACAAGTCTACCAATTAATTGCCAATGTTTTTCTCGTTTCAAAACATTAATTTATTTGTATTTTCAGTATTATATTATACGAATATGATTTTTGTTTATGCATTAAATAGACGTGTTACTTTAATAAAGTACCATTATCTATATACATTAAGTTTTATTTTATGTTACTTGAATGAATGAATTTATTTGACACTGAACCAACAACCCAAAATATATAGTATGATTAAATTAAAAACTTGATGAGTTTGAACAAATATGCTACCAATTCGATTCTAGTTTAAACATGGTTGAACCTCAGATTTTCAGTTGAAAACGTATCATCATCTGTCATGTTCAAGAAGTTGTTCATAAGCTTTTACTTAAGATCCAGGAACAATAAATATATACAAGTCAAAATATTTCTCATCTATGATATCTTATACTTGTTCGAGATCTCAAAAACACTTATGATTCAACAACAGAGCTTTTAACCGACGGATCGAGTATTTTTGATCTAGTAGTTTCCCATTGTTGGGAAAAGCATAGACTCGGATTTTTAATTGACAATCTCGTTTTTCTTCCATTGGATTTGACTACCCTTGGATCTTAGGTGGCGTTTGTCTTACGGAATGGATTTTGAAGGAATATGAATTTGTTTATAGTGTATGTTAGAAATTTGGAGTACAAAAACAATAAATCCAAATGTATTTAAATTACATCAAATTTTATGGTTAGAGATACCTATCTATTTGTAGATGAATTTGGATTCCTAACATTACACACTGCATACCCTTAGTTAGCCTTAAACATCATTCCAAACCTTAATCAATCAACTACTGTATACTATAAATTAAATTTCAATTCCTTCAAATTCGATTCTTCGAGCAGGGCCGACCTTGAGGGTGTGCAGTAAGTGTGACCGCTCAGGGCCCCAAGTTTGATAGGGTCTCATCGGAAAATTGACCGGTGACCGGAAAAATTGATAAAAAACTAAAGTCTGCTTAAGTTTAATTACTGTGTCTCACATTATTAACAAAAAAATATGTGAGTGTAAGCATGTATAATTAGTAAAAATAAGCGTATAGCAATGCCCTTTCAGATAAATATAGTGTTGAAATTGTTATTTTGTTCAAGTCATATGAACGTGTCTTAATATCATTGTTTTAAAAGTTTTTTTTTATGTATATACCAATTGCTAGACTACTAATAAGTAATTATTTATATTTAAAAATTTTCTCCTTTAAATAGCCTACTATGTAATTATTGTACAGGGCCACCAAAATTCACGGGACGTCCCTATCTGCGAGCTAAAAGTCTCCTTAGGCTTCTTAGCAACTATTGTGGACGATACAAAAGTTATGTGTAATACTTTGAAATTTTATCGAATAAATAAAAGATAATATTTACAATACAAAAATTATATTATATTATATATACATATATATATATATATATACATATATATACATACATATATATATATATATATATATATATATATATATATATATATATATATATATATATATATATATATATATATATATATATATATATATATATATATATATATATATATATATATATATATATATATATATATATATATATATATATATATATATATATGAAAATCTTAAAACATATGTGGAAAGTAGGCTGCAATTAAATTACAAAATTGAATCATGATGAAAGATGTGTAGTCACCTCAAATACTACAATGTTGTAAACATACCGAAGAAGAAGTCATGTGAATGATGCAAATTGTCTTTCAAAGGAATATACGTACATTCGTATTGTCAAATCAATTAACAGTAAGAAAAACATGGTAAAAAAGGTTTGTCATTATGTCGATGCATCTTTGCATTCCTGTTTTATAGATACGGTAATTTTATGATACTTAATCGATAACATTTATTGTGCATATTTTTTATTAGATATTTTTACACAGTAAAACATGCATAATACATGTTGGTAAGTCTATGTGAATATCAGTGTAATGCTACTGGTAATATTATGAAAATGACATAGTCTTTTAAGACAGCGATTATATGATGCCAAAATGATGAAACCTTTTAAGAGGACACAAAATAATTTTCTTAACAATTAATTTGCGTAAGAATATGTCAGTAAAAATTTATGATAAAGTTAAACATATTGTATTATTTGACTATAGACATACTTATCGCATTCAAATATGTAATGTGAAAAATTCAATATGTATCGTCTCGGTGATTCTTCAAATATCATTTGATTTTCCGCTGCATTTTAAACTTTATAAAATGAAACAGATTTTTGTCTAAATGTTTAGTTACTATGTATTGTGTGATTACTTCCAAAAAGTTGTAATCAACATTTTGATTAAATAAATACCACGAATCAATCCATTATTATAATGAATTTGATTTCGTCTCACTGTCTATTCTATATAATGATATATTTATAGCATGGAAAGTAAGAAGTGCCATATTATGGATGTGAGGATGTCATCCCAACTTGATTTTGTTTTTTCATGGATCAAATGCAAATGCATTATAATGTAACATCCCAATTTTCAATTATGTGTAATTTACAATTATTTGGACTTAATGGTTGTGTTAATGAATTATTATGTCAATTTAAGTTACTTTGATCATAATATTAGTTAAATAAGAAAATTACGAAGTTGAGGGGTGTGTTATGCAAATGGGTCAAAAATACAAATAAAAGAAGGAAAAGCCTTCATTTTGACAAATCTCCTTCTCTCTCTACTCCCAATCGTCTCTCACTCTCTCTCTCTCTAAACTCACGGTTCTAATCCGAGAACACACAAGAATCAACAATTTGAAGTGCAAAAAGCTGGAATCAAGTTGGAAATTAGGACTATAACTACTACAATCATCGATCTGAGGTAAACATCTTTTTATATATACGAATTTTAGAGTTTTTGGTTTGGTTTGGGTGAAAACCGAATCAAAGGATTTAGGTTGCAAACGTTGATGCATGTTGGAGATGATTGTTGAAATGTGTAAATCGAGCATATATGTTGTAGTATACAAAATTTCAGAATCAGATTCAAAGTCTAAATGTGATTTCTGAAATTATGTGTGTGTTTAGTGTGTGTTCTTCGAAGACATGAAGAAAAATGGACGAAAAATGGGTTGTTTTGGTACATTACTGTTATATTATAAGTTGATTTAGTACATATAAGCTTATAGCTGCAATATTAGACTCAAAACATGCAAAAATGACCCAAATATTATTTCTGGAAAAATGTTGGAAATTACTAAGTATGAACTCGGATCCGTGTGGACCGAATTCGGACCATCCGAATTCGGGTCCTGTTCAAACCATTTCGGATCATACTCATTTCGGACACTCCCCATTTCGGTTCCATCCCAATTTCGGATCCTTCCCCAATTCGGATCCCCATCCTAATTTCAGATGCTTCCAAATTCGGACCCCCACAATTTCGGACATAGCCAAATTCGGACCAAGGACCAATTTCGGACAATACCTGTTTCGGACCCCAATTCGGATCCAACCAACTTCGGACCATCACCCCAAATTCGGACCAATTACAATTCGGACCATCCGAATTCGGATGTGGTCCGAATTCAGAACCCAATACATTTAAAATTACAGAATACAATTTTTAAGCAATTACTGACATTACATCACTATTACACCTACTTTACAGATCATTGTGGTGTTATCAAAACACACATTGATTCAGGATCAAGTCACAAAACCAATCACTGTGAGTAACAGATTGTCATTCGAACATTTATTGTTTTTGCATTCATGTTTATACATTCAATGGCATGTTCACATTGTTCATATACTTCATTTGGCACTCATGAAATGATTTGTTGTTATGATGCACTCTCGTACTTGACATGTAACACACATGTAGCTTGCGTTCATTTGAAAGTGCATCTATTTACATCATGCTTGCACTGCATGATCATTACTTCATAATCTGATGCGACCTGGACTGGGGCTGACAGCAGGCCACTGTCGGGGACTGATCATCCCACTCGTATCCCATCAGGTTCGGCACATCCCCGATCAGCATATTGAACTGCCACCCCATGCTAGCACTGCATGGTTTACTCACACATTGAGGCTTTCACTGCCGTTTTCACATACATGGTGCTTACACTGCCCATGGTTAAGCATTGCATGTAAAGAAATATTTGTTGTATGTATAATCTGTTATCTCACTAAGCATTTAGCTTACTGTTGACTCACCATGTTTTCAGGCAAAGGCAAAAGTGTAGCTGGACCTTCCACTTAAGCATATCAAATCAATATCCCGGTGACCTTAGAAGCTAATTGGTACATGGACGATGTAGCTTTGGGGCTGGGAATTTGTTACTATTAAAACAATTATGATGATGTAATAGCTAGACTTGAACACTGTAGACATTTACTTTCATTGCTTTAGTGTGGATTTGCTTAATTCTGATTTAAGTACTCAATTTCAATTATTATGATACTTATTGGGTTGTTAGTCGATCCTGGTGAATGCTACAATTATATCATTAATTTATCAAGGACGTCTCAGTTTGGTATCAGAGCATTAGTTTGAGGTTTCAAGTGTCCGCGAGGACTTGGACTCAAACTTAGGTTATGATATTAGAATGAACTTCTAAGTAATGATCTGAACTAAGATAGGATTGACATGCACACGGGGAAACACAAAGGGTAACTGTACACTTAGGACTTACAAATAAATGTTCTAAATATAAGTTGTTATATTTCAGAACATGTCAGGAGACGATATGACTCCTCAGCAAATGTTCCAGATGATGCAAGCTCTCATGGAACAAAACAATGAGCTACAATCCAAACGAATGGCTGAGCAGGCTCAGTCATTTGCTGATCAGTTAAGGGCCAGAGATGAGGCCGAGGCAAAACGAAAGGCCGATAAGCGAAAGAACAAGGAACAACAACAGGACGACCAAGAGGAAAGACAAGACACTGGGTCTTCTAACAGATCAAGGGGTTGTAGGTTTAAGGACTTCAAAAGTAACGGGGCTGTTACTTTTGATGGAACCGGTGATGCTGTGACTGCACTGGAATGGATCACCACCACGGAACGAACTTTCAGGATCAGCGACTGCGCTGATAAAGACATGGTCCGCTTTGCAACCGCTATGTTTGCAAGGGACGCTGTTATGTGGTGGGACGCAATGACACATGTGTTGACGATGGAGGTAGTGTCACACATGTCATGGAGCGAGTTTAAGGAAGTGTTTTCTCAACAGTACTGTCCAGCCGACGAGAAGCGACGTCTCGAGGCAAAGTTCCTGAATCTGACTCAAGGAACGAAAACGGTTACACAATATGCCGTTGAGTTCACTCGATTGAGTCTGTTCGCACCCCATCAAGTAGACACAGAAGAGAGGAAGATAGCCCGGTTTGAGGCCGGACTAGACTATGAGATACGCCGAACCATGAGTGGGGTTCGGTATACAACGTTTGCTGGATTACTCGAGGCTGCTCGGAATGTGGAGCAGATTGTCTTATTATCTGGATACGTAATCGGGTCAGCCGCCGCACCACCGACTCAACCGTCGCCGCCAAAAAGGCAGCGGGAGTCTGGATCCTCCCGATTCTCTCCTCAATCCCATCAACAGTCATCATCACCCAAGAAGGGAAGAGCCTTTTCGGCCAGTTCAGAAATGAGAGACTGCAGACGATGCAGAAAAGCGCACTCTGGGGAGTGCAAGACTCGGGACATGTATTGTTTCTGCTGTGGGCAGAAAGGCCATCACTGGGAGCATTGTCCACGAAAAGATGATGCATGCTACAACTGCCACAGACTTGGCCATTTCTCAAGGGACTGCCCGAAACCCCCACGAGATCAGAATGCTCCACAATCAACAGCAAGATCTTCTGTAGCTTCCACGGCTCGCAGGGATCAATCTCAAAGGGCTCCAACAAGGGCGTTCCAAATCACAGCTGAAGAAGCAAAGGATGACCCGGAGGTGGTCACTGGTACGTTCTATGTTAACTCAATTCCTGCACGTATACTGTTTGACTCTGGAGCAAATCGTTCGTTTGTCTCCACTACATTTGCTCGTCAATTTAACATGCCAACTTCCAAACTGCAATTTGTACTTGACATAGAGACTGCTAGCAATATGTTAGTAAAAGCAGACAAAGTATATAGGAATTGTACATTATTGGTAGAAGACGTAGTATTCAATATAGATCTGATCCCTATGGAGTTCGGGGAATTCGATGTCATAGTAGGCATGGACTGGTTAGTTCATAACGAGGCCCAAATCGTTTGCAAGAAAAGAATGATCAAGATTACCACTCCCGAGGGCCGAGACATATGCATTTATGGTGAAAGACACAAAGGCGACTTATGCCTTATTTCAATTGCAAAAGCCCGAAAGCACGTTGCCAAGGGTTGTTCAGCTTACTTAGCCTACGCTGTCGATGCAAAGGCTGAAGTTCAATCTCCTTCTACCGTTTCCGTCGTTTCCGAATTTCCTGATGTCTTTCCAGAAGATATCTCGGGATTGCCACCTGATCGCCAAGTGGAATTCCACATTGACCTCATTCCCGGAGCTGCTCCAATAGCAAAGGCTCCTTACCGTCTAGCCCCTGCTGAAATGCAGGAAATGATGAAGCAGTTACAGGAGCTACTTGACAAAGGTTTTATCCGCCCAAGTTCATCTCCTTGGGGTGCTCCTGTTCTGTTTGTCAAAAAGAAAGATGGCACATTGCGAATGTGCATCGACTATCGAGAACTCAACAAAGTCACAATCAAAAACAAATACCCGTTGCCCCGGATTGATGATCTCTTCGACCAGTTACAAGGCGCAAGCTACTTCTCGAAGATTGATCTTCGTTCGGGTTATCACCAACTCAAAGTACATTCTGATGACATTCCAAAGACGGCTTTCAGAACTCGTTACGGACACTACGAGTTTCTGGTAATGCCGTTCGGTCTTACTAATGCGCCGGCCGCTTTCATGGATCTCATGAATCGAGTCTGCCGGCCAATGCTCGACAAATCGGTCATCGTGTTCATCGATGACATTCTCATATATTCAAAGACCGAAGAGGATCATGCTGCACATCTGAGAGAATTGCTAGAGTTGCTACGCAAAGAGCGACTTGATGCCAAATTCTCTAAGTGTGAATTCTGGTTGAGGCAGGTACGTCTCAACGTTTGAAACAATTTCATGATCCTTATACTCAATCATAAATTATTTTATTAACTTGTACCTCTTAAACAATTAATTCAGATCCAATTCTTGGGGCACGTGATATCTGATGCTGGGATTGCTGTTGATCCTGCAAAGATCGAAGCTATCCAGAACTGGGAATCACCCCGCAACGCCTCAGAGATTCGGAGTTTTCTGGGATTGGCTGGTTACTACCGCCGATTCATCAAAGACTTCTCAAAGATCGCCGTTCCGCTAACAAAGCTTACTCGCAAGAATGCTACTTTCTTTTGGAAAGAAGAACAGCAAGTAGCCTTTGACGAATTGAAGAAATTGCTAAGTGAAGCACCGGTGTTAGCCCTGCCTGAAGGGAACGAAGAAATTGCAGATGCATCAGGCACGGGTTTAGGTGCTGTTCTAATGCAAAGAGGAAACGTCATAGCTTATGCTTCTAGACAACTCAAACCGCATGAGAAAGACTACTCTACTCATGATCTAGAGCTAACTGCTGTGACTTTCGCTCTCAAGTTATGGAGACACTATTTGTACGGAACCAAGTGTCAGCTCTACACCGATCACAAGAGTTTAAAGTATATATTCAGTCAGAAGGACTTGAATATGAGGCAAAGAAGGTCAATGGAGCTGATAAAAGATTACGACTGTGAGATTCTCTATCATCCAGGGAAGGCCAACGTAGTGGCCGATGCCCTAAGCAGGAAAGCGTACTGCAAGGCATACTGCTATGCCTTGACTTCCACAATACTGACGTCCACTATCATAGACGATGTAAGGGCTGCTCAGTTGCAGGCCTTAAAGGAGGAGAATGTAAAAGACGAAAATGTCAGGATTCAGTTGCCATTAATGCAAGACGATGGAACTGGACTGAAAGGAGTTTACGGTAGAGTTTGGGTTCCTAAGTTCGGGAACATGCGAGATGTAATTCTCGAGGAGGCTCATCAATCTAAATTCTCAATTCATCCTGGCAGCACAAAAATGTACAACGACCTGAAGGCCGATTTCTGGTGGCCAGGATTGAAAAGAGATGTCGGTCAGTATGTTGAAAGGTGCAGAACATGTCGTCTAGTCAAAGCCGAGCACCAACAACCCTATGGTAGTATGCAACCTCTTCCTATCCCAGAATGGAAGTGGGACCATATTACCATGGATTTCGTAACCAAGCTACCTAAGACTCGTCGTCAACATGACGCCATTTGGGTCATTGTTGACCGATTAACCAAATCTGCTCACTTCATTCCAATCCGAGAAACCTACTCACTGGACCGACTTGCCCAGATCTACGTAAACGAAATCGTTATTAGGCATGGTGTGCCTAAGTCTATTGTCTCCGACCGAGATAGTAGATTCACTTCTAATTTCTGGACTGCTCTGCAAAACGGTCTTGGTACTCGTATCGCAATGAGTACTGCCTATAGACCTCAATCTGATGGGCAAAGTGAAAGAACAATCCTAACTCTCGAAGACATGCTTAGAGCCTGTGTCATGGATTTGGGTGGTAACTGGGACGATCACCTCCCACTGGTTGAATTCTCCTACAACAATAGTTACCATTCCACTATCAAGATGGCACCGTTCGAGTCTCTATACGGAAGAAAATGTAGGACTCCAACCTGTTGGAGGGAAACAGGAGAAACTCCAATAGCCGGTCCTGCTTTGCTACAAGAAACAAATGAAAAGATCCAACTCATACGGCAGTACATGAAAACGGCACAAGATCGGCAAAAGAATTATCACGATCGCCGGCACAAAGCGATAGAATTTCAGAAAGATGAATGGGTATACTTGAAGGTATCCCCAATGAAAGGTGTTACAAGATTCGTTAAGCGAGGAAAGTTATCGCCTCGATTCATAGGACCCTTCAAAATACTAGAAAGAGTTGGGAATTAGTCCTATCATTTGGACTTGCCGGAAGAATTATCAGGTGTTCACCCGGTATTTCACGTTGGGTACTTAAGGAAGAGTCTGGTGCCCGAAAGGGAACCATGGACTGATCATTCGGACATTAAGATTGACGAACGGCTAAGGTTCGTTGATGAACCGGAGTGCATTTTGGAGACAAAAGTCAAAAAGCTACGGAACAAAGAGATCAGGATGGTGCTGGTCAAGTGGAAGCATCATCGGGGAGCTAATCACACTTGGGAATCGGAAGAAGACATGAAGACTAAGTACCCAAGTTTGTTTAGCGCAGCATGACTTCGCGGACGAAGTATAGGCGTGGTGGAGCCCATGCTGTAACATCCCAATTTTCAATTATGTGTAATTTACAATTATTTGGACTTAATGGTTGTGTTAATGAATTATTATGTCAATTTAAGTTACTTTGATCATAATATTAGTTAAATAAGAAAATTACGAAGTTGAGGGGTGTGTTATGCAAATGGGTCAAAAATACAAATAAAAGAAGGAAAAGCCTTCATTTTGACAAATCTCCTTCTCTCTCTACTCCCAACCGTCTCTCACTCTCTCTCTCTCTCTCTCTAAACTCACGGTTCTAATCCGAGAACACACAAGAATCAACAATTTGAAGTGCAAAAAGCTGGAATCAAGTTGGAAATTAGGACTATAACTACTACAATCATCGATCTGAGGTAAACATCTTTTTATATATACGAATTTTAGAGTTTTTGGTTCGGTTTGGGTGAAAACCGAATCAAAGGATTTAGGTTGCAAACGTTGATGCATGTTGGAGATGATTGTTGAAATGTGTAAATCGAGCATATATGTTGTAGTATACAAAATTTCAGAATCAGATTCAAAGTCTAAATGTGATTTCTGAAATTATGTGTGTGTTTAGTGTGTGTTCTTCGAAGACATGAAGAAAAATGGACGAAAAATGGGTTGTTTTGGTACATTACTGTTATATTATAAGTTGATTTAGTACATATAAGCTTATAGCTGCAATATTAGACTCAAAACATGCAAAAATGACCCAAATATTATTTCTGGAAAAATGTTGGAAATTACTAAGTATGAACTCGGATCCGTGTGGACCGAATTCGGACCATCCGAATTCGGGTCCTGTTCAAACCATTTCGGATCATACTCATTTCGGACACTCCCCATTTCGGTTCCATCCCAATTTCGGATCCTTCCCCAATTCGGATCCCCATCCTAATTTCAGATGCTTCCAAATTCGGACCCCCACAATTTCGGACATAGCCAAATTCGGACCAAGGACCAATTTCGGACAATACCTGTTTCGGACCCCAATTCGGATCCAACCAACTTCGGACCATCACCCCAAATTCGGACCAATTACAATTCGGACCATCCAAATTCGGATGTGGTCCGAATTCAGAACCCAATACATTTAAAATTACAGAATACAATTTTTAAGCAATTACTGACATTACATCACTATTACACCTACTTTACAGATCATTGTGGTGTTATCAAAACACACATTGATTCAGGATCAAGTCACAAAACCAATCACTGTGAGTAACAGATTGTCATTCGAACATTTATTGTTTTTGCATTCATGTTTATACATTCAATGGCATGTTCACATTGTTCATATACTTCATTTGGCACTCATGAAATGATTTGTTGTTATGATGCACACTCGTACTTGACATGTAACACACATGTAGCTTGCGTTCATTTGAAAGTGCATCTATTTACATCATGCTTGCACTGCATGATCATTACTTCATAATCTGATGCGACCTGGACTGGGGCTGACAGCAGGCCACTGTCGGGGACTGATCATCCCACTCGTATCCCATCAGGTTCGGCACATCCCCGATCAGCATATTGAACTGCCACCCCATGCTAGCACTGCATGGTTTACTCACACATTGAGGCTTTCACTGCCGTTTTCACATACATGGGGCTTACACTGCCCATGGTTAAGCATTGTTTGTAAAGAAATATTTGTTGTATGCATAATCTGTTATCTCACTAAGCATTTAGCTTACTGTTGACTCACATTTTTCAGGCAAAGGCAAAAGTGTAGCTGGACCTTCATCTTAAGCATATCAAATCAATATCCCGGTGACCTTAGAAGCTAATTGGTACATGGACGATGTAGCTTTGGGGCTGGGAATTTGTTACTATTAAAACAATTATGATGATGTAATAGCTAGACTTAAACACTGTAGACATTTACTTTCATTGCTTTAGTGTGGATTTGCTTAATTCTGATTTAAGTACTCAATTTCAATTATTATGATACTCATTGGGTTGTTAGTCGATCCTGGTGAATGCTACAATTATATCATTAATTTATCAAGGGCGTCTCATATAACGTCTCATTAAATTGCAAAAATAGCTTTTAATGCCCACATTAACTTTGTTTTGGACAACTTTTTTTCTCGCTTGATGGTGTCTTAATTGCGAGAGGCGAAGTTATTCGAGATTTATGAAATTCAAAGCTTTGGTCTTTTTTACTTTAAAATTTTAATTCAGTCATAAAAGGATCCACGTGGTGGATATTATGTTCTCTATAGAATGATTAGAATTCTAATT
Source organism: Centrapalus pauciflorus (assembly GCA_020465985.1). NCBI lineage: Eukaryota > Viridiplantae > Streptophyta > Magnoliopsida > Asterales > Asteraceae > Centrapalus > Centrapalus pauciflorus. Next base: position 29,213 of record JAANYP010006670.1, read on the forward strand.
AACCTTAGATTTGAGTTTGAGTCGCCCTCATAGGCTCATATCAAATGATGGAAGTTAAGTTGCCCAATAAGCATATTAAAATTGAAAATGTAATTATCGATGAAAAAAGATCAATCTAATAAATTATTGTTAGGATGATAGTTTATTACAATCATAACCTTAAACTAACACTGTCGCCTTTTTATATGATCAAGAATTAGGTAACGAGTTACAGGATTTCCATAAGAAGACAACGATATAACAATTAAAATGGTAAAAAATAACGTTGATTGACTAAACCACTAAAGTTATTAAAATATGTTATCTTTTTTCCAATATAAATGCTAATAATAATAATAATTTTTTGGAGAGTATAAATATAATAATGTTCAGATTATATTTGTGATCTGTCATCTAAAACTCAAAAGACATTTAAAATAAGCATGTGGGAAGAATCTTACTAGAGGGTTTAAATACAGTTTCAATAAAATTTGAACGCAGCAGAAAAAATAAAACATTTAAATCATCTCAAATCGATTCGGTGGTGCGCGTATGTGTGACCTTATATTGACCTATGACACTAGATATAAATTTAATTAACATTCAGCGCACAAAACTTTTCACTTATTAAATAGAGTTTTCAACTCTTTTTAAAAAACAAACAAGACTAGTTGTTTAAAAACTCAATAAACAGATAATAAGCTAAAACAATGTATTGAATGCATAGTATATATGGTTTATGCATAAAACCCCCAAAATTTGCCCTCTTTTTCTTTTTTATTAAGCCTCTTAAATCATTGTTAACACAAATCTTCCAACCAATTAAATCTTACTAAAGTAGTGCATTTTCTTTAAAAAACTAATCTGTATTTGGTTACATAGATTATGTGAATTTTTTTTTATTTATCCTTTTTTATGTAATTATTACTATTATTATTTTCTAATGATTATTTCTCACAACCAACCCCTCTTCTTCAATGAACCATCCTCTCATCAAGCCAATGGCTTTGGTGAACCACCCTTTTTCTCTATTCAACCCTCTCCTTTGGTGAACCACCCTTGCCTCCTAATCTCCTATGAACCACCAGATTTTGAAACAAAATTCAAACAAAAACCAAAAACCATAAACCTTTATGTTAGGCATGGTAATGGAACGAGACGTTGATTTCATTTTTCATTTCCATCACTGCTTCTTACTCCTCTTTCTCATCCCCTGTCTCATCCTCGCCGGGGAATGAGTTTGTATCACCATCTTCGTCCCAATCGAGGATCAGGAGTTCCCGTTGGGGTATTAGGTTTTTCAACCTCCTAAAAGGTTAATGAGTTTAAAATACAAATAGTAGTTTAAAATTGTCTACGTGTATTCCTACCATATGAATTTACTAGAAAATTAAAAATGCATCAAATATTGTTCATTCTTGAGTTTACTAACGCATGCACTATCACATAATCAACTCAAATACTGTACATACATCAAGAGGTTTTCTAATGTGCACATTCAATACAATCTCTGGTTACTGACTCTCGATTTTACCATCTCCGGTGACTACAATATTAAACATGAGACCTTCAACATCCATTAATATTCCAGACAAATAAAAATTAAATATTTATATAACATTGAAGGTCTCAAGTTTAGTTTATATAAAAAGTAAAAACGGTTAAAATGTATCAATACTGTTCATTCTTGGGGTTTACTAACATGCACTATCACAATATCATCTCGGTTTTATCATCTCTGGTGACTACAATATTAAACATGAGACCTTCAACGTCCATTTATCTTCCACACAAATGAAAATTAAATATTTCATGAACAGTGTTGTGCTAACTAATGTGATTTTAAAGAAAATCCTAAATAAAACTAATTAGGAATTTGGAAAACCAAGAACATAAACACACTCACAGGATCTTATTTTTTGTTTATGTAGTGATGATTCTGCAAGCAGTCGGCTAAATATCATCTAGAGTAAATTACAAAAATGGTCCCTGTGGTTTGTGTAAAATTACGGAAATGGTCCCTCAACTTTCAAAGTTGCAGTGGTGGTCCCTCAAATCAATTTTTACTTGCAGAAATGGTCCCTTTGTGTCTGAACTTTTCAAAAATGACGATTTTGCCCTTTTTTAATTACAAGTTTAGTCCCTCAACTATTTAATTTAATTTCACTTTTGGTCATTTTTCTTAAATTTTTAATTTTTGATTTTAAATTTGAAATATTAGTTTAATAACTTATTATTTAAATCTTTATTATATTTTATTATTATTATAATTATATATATCTATTTATTTTTAAAAATAAATTTACATTTATTTTATTAAAAATTATTTTTATACTTAATTTAATTAATTTTTGCATTTTTTATGTAGTCAATTTATTTAATAAAGAACTAGTTTATGAACCCCACGTATTACGTTAATATTTTTTAATAAATAATTGGTTAAATGAAATGTATGTAAACTTAAATTAAATAATTTAATATTAATTCTTATATAAAAAATCAAAAAAAGTACTTTTATTTGTCATATATAATATTTATCTATCTTTTTAAATAGTCATGAACAATAGTTATTTTTTTAAAATATTTTTTAAACTTTTTATTCCTAAATTTATATATTTAGTCGCTATAATTTGAAATTTTAGTTTTATATATAATGTTTATATATATTTTATATTTTTATTTAGATATATAGATTTTATTTGTTCTGATTCCAAATTACGTAAAACTATATATTTATTTAATAATATATATATATATATATCTAAATAAAAACTATATATTTACGTAATAGATTTATTTAATAATATTTTTACATTTTTTATGTAGTCAATTTATTTAATAATATTTTTACAAAACACACACACTCTCGATAATCTAAACTAAATTTTAATATTATATCTTTATTACTTAGCTATATATCTAATAAAAATATTAAATCATCAAGTCATCAACAATTATCTATTTAAATATTAACATCAATCTAATCTAAATTAAAAATTAAATATACGTCCAAATCTTACATTATCTATAATGTAAGAGGGTGGAGTTATAAGCGAGAGGTCACGGGTTCGATCCCCGTTGGAGGCAAGTTGAAATTTAGGTGGAGTAAGTAAGTTTGATGGTAAAGGAGTAGTTTAGGAGTAGGAGTAGGATAGTTTGCCGTTCAAAAAAAAAATCTATATATCTATTTGAAAAAATAATTTGTGTTTTATTAATTTATTAAAATATCTTAAAAATAAATATAGATTATGCAAACATTATTGAATATTTTAAAAGTAAAAACAATAAAATATTAATAATATTTGTATGTTTTAATTTTATGTTTATATATATTCTTGGTAAATAAGTTTTACTAAAAATATTCACCTAATAATTTATTGCTATTAGCAATAGCTGCTGTTAAGTTTCACTACTTGTTATTGTTAAGTTTGTCAAACTATTAAGATTAAGATTTTTTTTTCCTATCCCTCAAGCCATTATATGTTTATTTATTTATAAAAATTGTCACTGAGTTTTTTAACCCTTGCCACTAGATGATCATTTAATTATGAATCTCCATCGTGTTTTTTAGATATTTTGATCAACTTTTTTTTATCCAATTTGATAATCAAGATTCATTCTCACAAATTTAAATTTTCTCAAAAGACCTCACCCACACACACTTACACACGCTACAAGTAACTTTTGTAAGGAACTTTAGGTTTTTATGGAATACAATTAGGGGTCTTATGCAAAAAAATCTTTAAGTTTGATCATTTTTACGATTAAGACTCCCAATCATTTTTGTCTTAGTAAAAACCCCAACCGACTAAAATATCATGAAACTAGGATGTTACTCGTTGCAACCATATACCTTCATCTCTCACGAGTCTTTCAGGAAATGTTGAAGACTCTGATGAGTCATTTGGTGACCGTTGAAACCTTCGTTGAGTCATCCAGTGACCGATTTGAATTTTCCTTTAGGGTTATATGCGATTAAACCTCCTACGGTAACACCTTCACCTCCGATGAAGCCTTCGTCAACCCTTGAAGCACTTGAAGCTCTGATTTGTTCATACTCAGATTGTTTCTTTAGGCTTTTGTAACTGTCTATTAGGATTTAGATTGTTGATTTGTTTTTGATTTTTCATCCGAAATCGTTTGTTTTTGGAGTGTAACTGGAAAAGGTGGTGGCCGGAACAAAATACGACCAGTTAAGCCGTTTGCAGGTCATTTTTTAAAGAAAAATCACTATTTTGATCTTTATAGTCAGATGATGGTTTTTTTGAACTACAAAAATGGTTGAAAGTTTTAGGTCTCGTTTGTTTTCCATTAAGACCCTCTTAAAAACCTCTTAAGCCTAAAGTTCAGATCTATAATAAATTAAGTTTGTTTGTTTGGGTTCAGACTTAATAGGTTGAAACCTCTGAAATTTCCTCTGAATTTTAAGAGGATAAGAGTTGTCTTAATTAAAATTAAGAGACTTTTAATTTCAGATGTTAAGGCCTCCTCTTAATTTCAGACATGGTTTTCAGACTTCAGACATTTAACCTCTTAAAAAACAAACAACACCTTAATCATAAAATTGATCCAACTTGAATGGTTTTTACGTAAATCTCATAAAAATACTTTTCTACTTTCTCAATAATAAAATTACTTTTCTACCCTTGTTGGGTTAGCTAAACCCCCGAATTTAAAAAAAAAAAAAAAAACATTACATAAATATCTCATGCAAGAAGCCAATTTTTCACTATAAATAAAGGGTCTCCTAACTTTAAAATCACACACACAAGAGTGAAAAAAGTGAGAAGGAATTCAAAGAAAACATGTTGAATTCTCAAATCACACACACTCACTCTGTCCACAGTAACCTCCTTCCACTCCACAACCCCTTCGTCACCGGTGATGCTAGCAACCATTCCTCCTCCACCTCCTACTCTCCGACCATTCTCCGCCAACCAACCGCCACAAAAAAATCCAACTCCACCGCCACCCGCACGCGATCCACCTCAGCCGCTAACATTAAAGCCATATCAATACCCTTTCTTACCAAGTCCACCACCGTTAAGGGTGTCATCACCATCCAACCAACCCTTAGCGCCGCCATCGCCGGAGTAAGTATCGGTGGCATTGCCGATGGTGTCTCCGATCTTCTTGGCCGGTCGTTCTTGCTCGAGCTCGTTTCTAATGACCTTGATGGTATGTCTCCCACCCGTGATCTTCTCTTTGTTAAAAATATCGAAATTTCTTTGACCATGCAATACTTGCTTTAAAGTTGATTTTTTTTAACGGCAAACTATCTTACTTTTACTCCTAATCTACTCCTTTGCCCCAAGACATACTTTCTCCACCTAAATTTCAACGTGCCTACGACGGGAGTCGACCCGTAATCTCTCACTTACGTATCAACCCTCTTACCAAATGAGGTAAGAGTTTTAAATATAAACATCATAAAAAAGCATTGTACTTGGAGTGAGGCGAGTGGAACTACCACTTGACATAGATCAAGTGGTCATCGCCAAAGGTGGGAGGGTTTCTTTGGTTGAGGTCTCGAGTTCGAGTCTAGTCAAAGGTGTTTCTCCTTAGGTGAAGGCGTGGAGTTTGGTCCTCGCCCTCATTGATCTCGGTTTCACCATCTGCTCCTGCTGACGTACGCTGAGAAGCTCCTCGATCGATAGCTCTGAGCGGGGGCAGCCACTCCCTCTACTCACCTCCCCTGTATACATAGTGTCTAACATTAAAAAATATGCTAACCACTAACCATATTTTATTTCTCGAAATACGATTTATAGACATCAAATATTTGTTGTGTCAAAATTTGATTATATAAAACATGAACATAATAATAAGTTATTATTAAATGCTACAAAATGTATATAAATCGTAACGGTTTGTAACATCTTCAAATACACCCTCAATACATGATTTGACATAAGAATCTCTGTAAAGACCAAATTTCATAACACTTTTTCTTCCAGGTATTAGACAACAAAGTTTTAAAAGTTGGGTTAATATCTGAAGAACTTATAAAATTTTTCTATTTTTATTATTAAGTTTTAAACTTTTTTACTAGTTTTTAAATGTGTTTTGTCTTTTATATATATATATATATATATATATATATATATATATATATATATATATATATATATATATATATATATATGATATGCCCGACTAGTTATCAAGTATGTAGCCTAAAAATTTCCACCAGGTTGATATTGGAAAAAAAACTCTCTATCTTTCACAAATTTAACGATTTAATCTTTAAAAACTTTTGTGTTACTGATAGTATTTTACCGTCTCAAAACTAATTAGATAATCTGTCAAAAATATATTTACTTTTAAATAAGGTAAATTTGTTTAACAATTGAATTGTTAAAAGATAAGTGTAGAGACTTAGTCATAAAGATTAAGAAAGTTTATTGGACTTTTTCAATATTAACCGTAAAAAAGATATAAAAATTGTAATTAAATTATTTAATTACAAAAAAATGTAATGTTCAATAAAAAGGCAACAAAGTTTTAAAATATATAAAAGTGTAATATTTAATTAGTGAAACTTTTGACACTTTATTCGACTATTGCCCTTATTTGTATTTATTTAATTAACATCAAATATGACCGGGAAAAAAAAAATTTATACCTCCTAGAAAATATAAATAAATCACTAATAAAGGATCTAATTTTCACGGATGATGAAAATGCAAAAATACAATTTATCTTGATAAAATGTATAAACGTACTTAATGAATTCAATTTTATTAATATTATTAATTTGTAAAACTTCATATGAATCATAAAAAAAGAAAAATAAATCATAGATTAAAATGTATAGATTGTGCTGAAGCTTTGTAAATATTTTACATATAAAATCATAAAAATTGGAATCTATATTTCTTTCATGCTTTAAATTATGGAATCAACACAATTTCTACATGTTTTTAAATGCGAAAATATAAAAATAATTTATCTTGACACATATGTTCATAAAAAGTTATACAGACCAAATAATGATTGGTTTGTTCGTATATATTCATATTTCTATAAATTTAAAATATACATATACCCAAAAAAAATTGAGAATTTGGAATATATTTCTTTAGTGTATTTAATCTTTTTATAAAACTTGAACATACTCTGCAATCCCCATCTTGTTCTATTTGTCTTTTTGTGATATACAATAGTCAATGCTATCTAGATAGATATATGATCAGAACTATAATTATTTAATTCATAATCCAGTGGGTCCAAACTTTTAGAAAATTAAATCGGATAAATTATTTCTAGACATGCATAATTGGCAATTGCATATCATGTGATAATAATACATGGTGTAGAAAATCTAATAATTAATTTAAAGATTTTATGTGGTTTGGATAATCAACTCTTAGTTTAACTATTATTTTTTACAAACAAGACTACTTGGCAAAAAAAAAAAAACTCTTTCTCGACGGGAACTCGTAACTCGGCCCTGATTTGACCAAGAATTTCTCAAGTTGTTCGGGGATGGGGAATCTTTGATTTAAAATAATGGGGATGAAACGGAGATGTGAGACCCTTTAATTCTCGACTCCGAACCCTGCGTCAATTATGTTTTACATTTTAATATAAATGATATATTTAAATAACTCAAATATGTTTGAATTCATTTGATTTAAAATTTATCTACATATTTTTTTCTACTATATTAATATTTATAATTTAAACTTAATAATCCCCGATTGGAACGCGGATGCAAATATAAACTCATTTCCCGACAGGGATGTGAGAGATGATTAACAGCGGGGATGGGAATTGAATATGAGATCTCAGTCCTGTCTCATTGTCATGCCTTTACTAGATCAAACAAAATCTCTATTTTAGTAACATATTCATAAATATGGATGACGTGACTTATTTCTATAATAATTAAAGGTTGATATAAATTAAGAAAACGATATAGAAAGATAAAATATTAATAATTAAAAATTATATAGTAAAGTGGGTGAGAATGTGTGTGAGACTTCACGATGTTCAAAATTTCTCAACCTGAAAAACCAGTAAATTTTTTCAATTATTAGGTTAGTTCAATGGGATACCCATTTTGGTCATATTAGTTAATCGAACGTAAAAAAGTTTTGGTTTTTCCATTAAAATAAGCATCACGTTTTTTGTATTGGATGGTTAACCGAAAAATATTTATTTTATTAAAATGTTTGAAACATGATCAAATGAGTATCACATCTTTCGTAGAGTATCGAACTTGCCACTGTAAATGATAAAATTCTAAACTCTTTTTACATAATAACGTAGTATAAAATAACATTATATAAGTGTATATAATTTGTGATCCTAAGATTCTATAAATTAAATTTATAAAAAAAGTCTTTTAGATGTATGAGACATATTGTAGATACGTCATTCGGTTGAACGTCCAAAATGCAAACTCAATTCGGTTAATTAACACATCCGTGAATATCCCTTGTGTGTATTAACAAAAGCATTGAGGTGATGTTTGTTTGCCTCTGGCGCTATTTAACATTGAATGAGCCTCTTAATGATTTCATTAATAAGTATACAAACAACCTCTGAGTCAATGATAATAAAATGATGACTCTAATTTAATGTTGGAGTCAGTAAAAAGACTAGGATGTGATCCAAAATACTAATTCAAAGTTTTAAACACGTTATTTTGAATCAACAGTTTTGTATATTAATATAATCAGTTTAAATATATTAAGATTCCAATAAATTTTATATAAATAAGATGAATAGTCGATTATTCATATAACTTTTTTTTGATACTTTTTGATAATAATGATGATCAAAATGAAATGAGGTTTAAAATTACGTTACCAAAAGTATTCTTAAGAAGGATCTCAATGAACTTTGGTAACGTAAAGGGTACTTTACGTGATAATTCATCTTTTGTAACGAAATTCATTAAAAAATAATAAAAAGTACAGGTAACGTTAAAAAAATAATAAAAAGTACAAGTAAACAAAAAAATTATAATGTGCTTATAGAATATATGGTTAAAGTTGAAACTATTTGATACAGACAAAGGAAATCAGAAGACAGTGAAAGCATATGCCAGATACGATGCATTAGATTTTGACATTAACGTTTACACATACAAATGCGACTTCGATGTCCCCGAGGATTTTGGGGAGATAGGAGCAGTGTTGGTAGAGAATGAATATAGCAAGAAGATGTTCTTCAAAAATATTGTCTTGAACAAGAACATCAAATTCACATGTGAATCTTGGGTTCATTCCAACTATGACAATCCTGAGAAGAGAATCTTCTTTACCGACAAGGTAGTTATATCATTATTTATTTTATTTTATATATTTTTATTTTGTTAAAAACATCTTTTATATAGTCATGAAAATTTAAATATCGTAATTAAACATAAACAAGTGCTCATTGAACTCCCATATAGAAATATATTTGAAATATTTTTATTAACTAAACCAAAAAGAGTTTTAATAGCCAAATTTCTCTAAATCAAAAAAAAAAAATTAACTTGATGACTTTTCTGTAAAAAAAAAATAACATGAAAGGACGAATACGTAAAATATAAAAACATATTGGTTTTTTTTTTTTCAAAATAACCGTTTAAATTAATATGTATTTTTTTCCATGAATACTTTGTCATTTTTAAAGGACCAAAATGTTAACTTAAAAACTAAAAGGATTAAAGTTTAAACATCTATTTTTCGAAGTCCCCCCACACACATCCTGCTCACATGGCCCTTGACGCTCAGAGATGCTCATCCCGTCGGCCGGCGGCGGTGGAGGGTGGGGGTAGCCGTAAACAACCGTCAAATGTTGAATTTTGATTTGTCAATTTGTGTGTGTAGTCTTACCTTCCGTCGGAAACGCCAAAAGCTCTGCAGTCTTTAAGAACGAAAGATCTAGAATCTCTTCGAGGCAATGGCTCAGGAGAACGTAAATCATCCGAGAGGATTTACGATTATGATGTATACAATGATCTCGGAGCTCCTGACCTCAGCTTAGGATTGGCACGTCCGGTGCTCGGTGGCGAGCAATTTCCGTACCCTAGGCGATGTCGTACTGGTCGCAAAATGTCCTCTAAAGGTACAACACAATTATTGTCTCTTACGAACTGATTAAATTCCTCCAATAATGCATAATACATGAACATGAAACAATATTATAAATAATTGTTATTTTTAGTGTCAATATATGATTTGTATTATTTGTTTGAGGAGAAAATTGAAAATCGTTTTTGACCGTTAATCTAAGATGAAGGAATGTCAGATTTGAATTTGTGAATTTTCTAATCAAAGGAGGAAGTGACAAAGATCAAACAAAACTTGTTGAATTACAGATCCATTGACGGAGACAAGAACTTTGCTCCCATTTTATATTCCCGCCGATGAGGATTTTTCAGAGATAAAGGAGGTAACCTTTGGAGCAAGGTCATTGTACTCTGTGCTTCATGCTGTTGTACCTGGTGTGGATGCCATTATTACAGACAAAGATAAAGGATTTCCTTTATTCACAGCCATAGACTTGCTATACAATCAAGGTGTTAATGTTCCTGCACCTGACAATGGACTTCTAAGTGCAATCCCTAGACTTGTCAAAGGGGCTGCTGATACCGCAAACACTGTTATCCAATTCGAGACACCCGAAACCATTGACAGTAAGCATTGATCTTTTCAGTTCATTGTGTCCCATTGGTTGTTGGTTTAAGCTTTAGTATAATACATTTTCTAATCATAGGGGATACATTCTCTTGGTTCCGTGATGAGGAATTTTGTCGACAAATGCTTGCTGGTCTCAATCCATGTAGCATACAATTGGTTACGGTATGCTCCTACAAACAATTTTAGACGTTAGGCATAAATCAGTATATAACAAAGAAACTGCAGATATGTGTGTGTGTGTGTGTGTGTGTGTGTATTCATAAGTACAAAGATAGTTGCAAGAAGCTAAAGTACGACTATAACATGTGTTTGTGTCTAGGAATGGCCATTGATGAGTAAATTGGACCCTGAAGTTTATGGGCCAGCTGAATCCGCAATCACCAAGGAGATTGTTGAGCAAGAGATCAAAGGTTTCATGACTCTTGAGGAGGTAATGTAAAAACAAGACCAAATACTTGATGAAAGCCTAAATTTTTTCTTCTTTTAAGAGGTTTTCATTCTTTTGTTGAATATGACTGTGAAGTTATATTAACGATGAATAACCAACTACGTACTTGCAGGCTTTGGCACAAAAGAAATTGTTTATGTTGGATTACCATGATTTGTTATTGCCTTATGTAAATAAGACGAGAGAGCTTAAAGGAACAACTCTTTATGGTTCAAGGACGTTAATGTTCCTTACTCCTGCTGGAACGTTGAGACCATTAGCCATAGAGTTGACTCGCCCACCATCCGATGGGAAACCACAATGGAAAGGTGTATATACACCCTGTTGGGACGCTACAGGTGCATGGCTCTGGAAGATGGCCAAGGCTCATGTCCTTGCTCATGATTCTGGTTATCACCAGCTTGTTAGTCATTGGTTGGTTCCCTTTCTTCTCCTTGTAATAATATAGATATGTTGTATCTCTGTTAATTTGAGAAACAATGCAAGATGATTTTATAACTTTTGATCACTATGTACTAAGCTAATAATTTGATTTGGGACTATTGTAACGTTGTAGGCTTAGGACTCATTGTGTTACGGAGCCTTACATAATTGCTACCAACCGTCATCTTAGCCAAATGCATCCTATTCGACGACTGCTCATCCCTCATTTTCGCTACACCATGCAAATCAATGCTCTTGCTCGACTTGCTCTCATCAACGCTAATGGAATTATAGAGTCGACGTTTTCACCCGGAAAATACTGTATGCAGCTTTGCTCTGATGCGTATGATCAATTATGGCGCTTTGATCATGAGGCACTTCCAGCTGACCTAATTAGCAGGTATCCCTTACATCATACTTGGACTGTTTTTCTATTGAAATTATGCAACCTAGAAGAAACAATAATCATACCTTACCTAGTACTTGGATGTAATTAATGGTTTCTTATATTATAGGGGTATGGCTGTTGAAGATCCAACTGCACCACATGGCGTAAAACTAACAATCGAGGATTATCCTTTCGCAAACGACGGACTACTCCTTTGGGATGCAATCAAACAGTGGGCTACTTCTTATGTCAACCACTACTACCCACAAGCAAATCTTGTAGAATCTGATGAGGAGCTTCAAGCATGGTGGAACGAAATTCGCACAGTCGGACATGGTGACAAGAAAGACGAACCATGGTGGCCACAACTCAAGACGCAAGACGATTTGATTGGAATTGTCTCAACTATCATGTGGGTAACTTCTGGCCACCATTCAGCTGTTAACTTTGGTCAATACGATTTCGCTGGTTATTTCCCCAACAGGCCAACCATTGCTAGAACCAAAATGCCTAATGAAGACCCAACAGACGAAGAATGGCAGTCGTTCATCAAGAGGCCTGAGGATGCGTTATTGAAATGTTTCCCTTCCCAACTTCAAGCGATCCAAGTTATGTCGGTTCTAGATGTTTTATCAAGTCATTCACCTGATGAAGAGTATATCGGAGCAAATATAGAAGCGTCATGGGAGGCAGAACCAGCTATAAAGAACGCGTTTGAAGAATTCCGCGGAAGATTAAATGAGTTGGAAGGCATCATAGACTCCAGGAACTCTGATCCCAATTTGAAGAACCGAAGTGGTGCAGGGTTGGTTCCGTACCAACTTCTAAAACCTTATTCTGACGTTGGTGTGACCGGGAGAGGTGTTCCAAACAGTATCTCCATCTAGTTTGGTTGTCTGCATAGACGAAATAAGGGTTTTCGAGATTGTTGGCCCGATGCTCCAGTAATAAGGTCATAATCCATCGTAAGCTCTTTTCGTTTAAACGCTTGTTCTGTCATTAGTCGGTCTATCGAATCGAGGCAAAAACAGAACAAGTCGTCCGAATTAGTTGTGTCTATGTCCTTAACAACGATATGACACCATTGTTGTACCAACATGAATATGTTTGCGAATAAAAAGTCGTGGTTTTATGAATCTATCTATCTATTCTATTATATGAGTAATTAGATGTCACATGGCATCTCGATAGAACGCCAATTGGCTTAACATGGGATTGCCACGTGTACCTAACAATTTCCTATTAATTTGCTTCTAAAATTTGTTTTTTCTGTCTATCTATAATAAATATTTTAAATAATATCCAATCAAATCCAAATCTTATCTAATAAAAAAACTCAAATTTGAATGATAACTTTTCTTTTTATATATTTATATTTATTGTATTATATAAATAGATATTATAAATTTGATAAAATATATTTAAAAATTATCCTACAAGATTAATGAACTTCAATTTTTAAATGTATACCCATGTTATACATGAGTTTATAAACTAGTAAGATATAAAAAATATAGTTTGTCCTTTTTTAGCATAAGAATTTATTTGTATTCTGTTAATTAAACAGTGAAGGCATAGTTAGTTTAGTTAGTTATTTTTCGGTTATAGAATTGGTTAGTTAGGTATCCTTTTCTTCTATAAATTGTACTGTAATCTTCTTCATTTCAATCAATGACATACATTTTCAAATATTTCTCTCATTGTTGATATGGTATCAGAGCATTAAAGATCTGATTTCCACAATTATCTTCTCAGCTTCTCTTTGATTCACTTTCATGGATCAAAATTCTAGTTCTGCTAACCATGGATCATCCTTGAAAGGAAATGATCCAAACATGTTTCTGATCTCAAATCCATTAAACGGAAATGAGAATTACATGCAATGGAAGTACTCTATACAAATCGCTTTAGGAGCAAAAAAGAAATTGGAATTTATCGATGGCACCAAGCAACGACCTGAAATTCAAGGAACTGAGCTGGATGACTGGATCAGTAACGACTGCATGGTTCGTTCATGGCTTCTGAATGCGATTTCGAAAGAAATTGTTGGAGCATTTATATTCTCAACTACTGCACGAGAACTATGGCTTGATCTTGAAGAGCATTTTGGGGAAAGCAACGGTCCTCTGATATACCAGTTACAAAGACAGATAGCTTCGATAAATCAAGGTGAATCTTCTTTGTCTAAATACTATACGAAGCTTAAATAGCTATGGGATCAATTGAATTGCATGACTGCAATACCACCATGTACCTGTGGTTCTGCAAAGGTATTATCTGATCTGAATTCTTCAACAAAATTAATGCAATTCTTAATGGGATTAAATGATAACTACGATAGTTTAAGGAATCAGATATTAGTACTGGATCCTTTACCTTCTGTACACAAGGCATACTCGATGGCCTTGAGTGTGGAAAAACAAAGAGAAGTCCAAATTAACTTCTCTGCTCCTACTGAGGTGAATGCTTTGTTTGCTAAGCCTTCACAAAATAACAGAAAGCCATCTCAGAACAAAATGAAATATGATTCAAAGAGCAAAACATATGGTGAAAGGTTTTGTGATTTTTGCAAAACATCTGGCCACACTAAGGATGCTTGTTTTAAAATACATGGTTATCCTGATTGGTACAAAGATTTGAAGGACAAAAAGAAACAGGTACATAATGCAAACATGGTTTCTCAAGAAGATAATCCATTGCAAACTTCAGAAATTGGGCAGAAAGATAGTCAACAGGCTATGGAACTTTTGATCCAACAGTTTGCTACTTTTATGAAGACAAATCAACAAGGAAATTCTGCAAATTTCTCACACTTTGGAGATTTTGCAGGTATGAACATTTCCTTACTTAACTCATCAAGAATTAGTCAATTTTCAAACAGAAAATGGATTCTTGATACTGGAGCTACTGCCCACATGTGTGGTGAACTATCAACTGTTGAAAAGCCATATAAACTTGATAGTTACACTCCTGTATTTTTACCTGATGGATCAATTAAATCAGTTACTCATAAAGGTTCTGCTGTATTAAATTCAAAACTGATACTGAAAGAAGTTTTACATGTCCCGGGCTTTCAATGCAATCTGTTATCAGTTCAAGCATTATCTGATTCTGCACAGATAGTTTTCAAGTTTTATCCAGAACATGTCTTCTACAGGACCTAGTCACTAATGAAGTTGTGGCTGAAGAAAAGTTGATTGGGAAGCTTTACATTCTGGACATTGATGAAAACTTTCCTACATGTAACAGTTCAAAACAAAATGTTACATCTGAGAAGTGTAATAATGTTCATAATAAAGAAAATTCTTCTATTTGGCATAGAAGATTGGGTCACTCTTCTTATGATGTGTTAAGTCATCTGCATTTTATATCTATCAAGAATGGTCAAAAACATGAACCATGTTTGCATTGTCATTTTGCAAAGCAACAGAGGTTACCATTTCCAACTAGTGAATCCATGGCTGATGGAATTTTTAAACTAGTACATGCAGATCTATGGGGGCCATACAAAAGCAAAACAATCACTGAGTGTTCTTATTTCTTAACATTGGTGGATGATTATTCTAGAGCCACTTGGACATTCTTGTTACAAGATAAAACTTAGACTTATCAAACTCTGTCAAATTTTTTTGCCCATGTTCTCAATCAGTTTGATAAATCAGTCAAGATGATTCGAACTGATAATGGAACAGAGTTCATCAATAATAATTGTTCAAAGCTATTTTCTTCACTTCGCATTGTTCATCAAAAGACTGTTCCTTATAGCCCCCAACAGAATGGGAGAGTTGAAAGAAAACATCAACACATTTTGCAAGTTGCTAGGGCCTTAATGTCACAGTCTCATTTGCCTATCTGTTTTTGGGGACATGCTATTCTTATGGCTACTCACATCATCAACATACTTCCAACTAAAGTTCTTTATTGAAAAACACCTTAGAAGCTATATCAGAAGGTTCCTTCATACACAGATTTGAAAGTATTTGGCTGTTTAGCATTTGCTACAAATACAATTCCACACAAACTGAAGTTTGATTCAAGAGCAGTTCAATGTTGTTTCATTGGATACAATCTAGGGCAGAAGGCATATAAGCTATATGATCTCCATAACAAAAAGATTATTATGGCTAGAGATGTGGTTTTTTATGAGGATCATTTTCCTTTTGAATCTACAAAGCATTCTTTACAAGGCATATCTCCTGTTCTGCCTAATTCTATTGTTGCATATTCAAATTTTGAGGTCAATGCTCAAGATTTTATTCCATCAGAGGAGTACAATTCTGATCAAATTGATGATGATGAAATAGCATATAATCCAGCTGAACATGAAGAAGTTCCTGATCCTACTCCCATTGCTGAATCAATTTCTTCTAGAGTTAGGAGAAAACCCTCTTGGCGTAATGACTATGTTATGCATTGCTCTCAATCTAGTCAAAAACCTCAAAAGTGTTTCAATTCACCACATATTCCACCTACTTTCCCATACATTCAATCTTCTCTCCTAACTGATCATCATAGAATTTTTCTCTCCTCTATGTCTTCTCTAGATGAACCATCTTCTTATGCTCAAGCATGTGAACGTCCTGAGTGGATTGAGGCCATGAATATAGAGATCAAAGCATTAGAAGATAACAACACCTGGTCCATTGTTCCACTAATGCCCTTTATGAAACCTATTGACACTAAATGGGTTTATAAAATAAAGATGAAAGCTGATGGTACTGTTGAACGTTATAAGGCTCGTTTGGTGGCAAAGGGTTATAATCAACGATTTGGCATTGATTACTTTGACAGTTTCTCACCAGTAGCCAAGACTGTTACTATACGGATCCTGCTCTCTTTATCCACTACTAACGGATGGTTCTTACATCAACTAGATATTAACAATGCTTTTTTGCATGGATATCTAGATGAAGAAGTCTATCTTTTTCCACCACAGGGTTATGCAAAGGCAGGAAAAGAGGAAGTATGCAAGTTGAATAAGTCTTTATATGGCTTAAAACAAGCCAGTCGACAATGGCACATTGAATTTTGTGATAAACTGCTGCATTTTGGATTCTCTCAGTCTGCACATGATCATTGTCTATTCATTAAAGGTGAAGGTGAACACTTTATTGCTCTTGTCGTGTATGTAGATGATGTTTTGATCACAGGACCAGACGAGAATTGTATTATGCAAGTAAAGAAGATGCTAAATGATGCCTTCACAATTAAAGATTTAGGCCCTGCTGGATTTTTTCTTGGTGTGGAGTTACTCAAAACAAATGAAGGCCTTTATGTGAATCAGAGAAAATATGTTCTTGATATTCTTTCAGAAGCTGGACTAACTGGTGTTAAACCAGTTCCAACACCAGTTATCAAAAATCTCCAATTGACATCAGAAGGTGGCAAGAAGTTAAATGATCCAGAGAAGTATCGAAGGCTGGTGGGAAAATTATTGTACTTGAATTTCACAAGACCTGATATTAGCTATGCAGTACAGCAGCTAAGTCAATTCTTGCACAATCCTTTTGAAATTCATTGGAAAGCTGCATTACATGTTTTAAAGTACTTAAAAGGATGTCCATCCAAAGGGATTTTTTTCTCAAAGGATTCCTCGTCCATGAACTTAACAGCTTATAGTGATTCTGATTGGGGTACTTGCAAAGATACAAGAAGGTCATTAACAGGATTCTGCATATTCTTAGGATTTTCTCTCATTTCTTGGAAGACAAAGAAACAGAAAACAGTTTCAAGATCATCGTGTGAGGCTGAGTATAGAAGCCTTGCATCAATAGTATGTGAACTCCTTTGGATAAGTTACATTCTCAGAGATTTTAAAATCAAGTTCAAGATCCCAGTAGATTTGTGGTGTGATAATAAGTCAGCAATACACATTACAAAGAATCCTATATTTCATGAACGAACTAAGCACCTGGACATTGATTGTCACCTTGTTAGAGATCAGTTCAATCTTGGCTTCGTTCTACCACAACACATTTCAACGAAAGAGCAAGTGGCAGACATTTTCACAAAAGGATTATTTGGGCCACATTTTCAGTTTCTTTTATCCAAGATGAATCTTCGAGATATTCATAATGATTCATCTTGAGGGGAGCATTTTAGCATAAGAATTTATTTGTATTCTGTTAATTAAACAGTGAAGGCATAGTTAGTTTAGTTAGTTATTTTTCGGTTATAGAATTGGTTAGTTAGGTATCCTTTTCTTCTATAAATTGTACTGTAATCTTCTTCATTTCAATCAATGAAATACATTTTCAAATATTTCTCTCATTGTTGATATCATTTTTCTCTATTCGTTGGATGTTCGTCATGCAAAAATACTTTGTTCTTTTTCTAATTATTCGTTGGGGGGTGGGATTTTGCTATTCGGATTTACCTTCTCGTTATTTTAAGACAAATGAATCTATTTAATCACCATCGGAAAAAAAGTATGGATCCTCCACAAAGTATAATAACTCTCTGGGGTATACTAAGCTGCCGTTTGGATTGATGAATTTGATATGACAGGATTAGAAAATGATAGGATTTTGATATGATAAGATTTGCAAATGATAGAACTAAAAAACGAAATGATTATAGAAAGCTTAGTTTAAGGGATTATATGAAATTAAATTCATTTCTTTATTTTCAACTAAACATAATAGGTAAGGATTTTGTAATCCAAATCTTAATTGAGGTGTTCAAATCCTTCAAACCAAACGCATCAACCACTCTTAATTATTAGTAAAAAGTAAAAAGTACATTAGTAAGATTTAAAAATTGACACATAGTTTTGGTACCCGGGTAAACAAATTATTAGTTGTTATTATTAATAATAATAGTTCGACGACTCAAATAGGCTAGACGGTTAAATTGACCCGTATTAAAAAATTAAGCTATAACATAATTTTTAAATGAAAATTTATAAAATGGTGTATTAAACAAATTGTTCTTTGAAAAAGATTTCAATTTTATGAAAAATTTATGATTTTCAGTCGTGAACCCATTTGCTTGAATGAGCCGATATTGTCACCCCTGTGTTATATGAATTTACGTCATATAATGTGGACATAAAAAGCCTTAACTAATAGCATATATATATATATATATATATATATATATATATATATATATATATATATATATATATATATATATATATATATATATATATATATATATATATATATATATATATAATGAAAATGACAAGTCATAAACGGATTACCTAACAATTCAGCAATATCTCTCATATAGTCAACTACTCCACCGTCAAGTTTTAAACATTAAGGGTATATTTGTTAACATTTAAAAGGGTTTATAATAGTTTAAAGTCTGAATACGAGATTTTAACTTAGTTAGTACTGTTTGTTTAGATTCAAACATAAGAGGTTACTATCCTACTGAATTTTCCTCTGAATTCTAAGAGTAAGAGAGTAGTTTGAATTAAAATTAAAAGTCTTTTAATTTCAGATTTTAAAACTTACTCTTAATTCAGACGTGATATTGAGATTTTAAACGTCTAAAATCTTTGAGAACAAAGAACACCTAAAAGTAAAACATGTATATTAAAAATTACTTTAAATTTTTTTTGAATAGCAAAATGATTTACTAGAAGAGAGCATCAGCAAGGCCATCACCCCCAACTAGAAAACCAGAAAGAATAGCATAAATATAACACTAACAAGAAGCTAGCAACATTTTACATAACAGAGTTTACAAGAAAAATAAAGGAAAAATACATCATAACTCCCAAATTAGAAACTTAAAATTACCCCTAAACTTTAAACAAGAGAACACGTTGACTTGAACTTCCTCTTTGATTAATGACGACGAAGATCTTTTACCGTTGAAAATTAACTCATTCCGATCTTTCCAGATTAAAAAAAATACTTCGAATATAAACAATCAGGCATCACTTGCCTTTTTGTTTTTGTTTTTTCCATGAAGTTCTGCTCATTAACTTCTTCATTTAGGTTTCATTACTTTTTTTCAGAGGCACGTGCCTTACGTCGTATATCATTCTCTTTTTCACACGTGACGTGACAACCATTTTCTTTTACCATTTAATAGTGTTCATTTAAAAATCGGATAGAATTATGATGATTTAATCGAATAAGTGGTTCAACTATTATAAATCACACATTTAAATATCATAAAAGAAATTTCAACAATAACAACTATCTGTTCTATTTTGACTTTAATATTGACTTAGGTGCGTTTGTTTGGATTTAATTACCTCTTAAAAACCTCCAAAGTCTTAATTTTAGATCATAACTGAAAATAGATTGTTTGTTACATTTTAGACTTAAATGGATTTCAGATCTTAATTAAAAGTAGTCTATTTGTTACATTTCAGACTTAATTGGTTAGAACGTCTGAAAACCACATCTGAAATTAAGTTGTAGACTACCGTCTGAAGTCTAAAGTCTTAATTTAAGATTTTGACGTAAATTAATATTTTTATGTAATTAAAAAATTAAAATCAAATTAATTAATAAAAACATTTAAGGTCAGCTCTTAATTTCAGACATACATATCTTAGGCCTCATTTGTTTTCCATTAAGAATTTCTTAAAAACGTTTTAAGTCTCAGACATGCTCTTAATTTCAGACATGAAGTGCACTGTCGCAATTTCACATAAATTTTTTCACGTAAACATGACTTTTAAGTTGTTAGAAAATGTGTGAATGAATGTAATTTCTTACAGATAGCCTTATATTATTTGTTCCTAAATGAATATGAAAAAAAAATAAAAAAAATTTCGAAGCATTTTCACATATGAAACCCGTGTGTTCACAGCTACTCACAGCGCTCTGCATTTTTTAGGTACTCACACGAACCTTATTATTATTATTATAATATATATATATATATATATATATATATATATATATATATATATATATATATATATATATATATATATATACACGTGTATATATATATATATATTATTTCTTTCTTTTTATAAATTAATTATCCAAATATAACATTTTATTTTTTATTCCTTTTGTTTTAATTATTAATGTTTAAGTGAAATAATTAAACATTTACATAAATGGTCCCTGTGGTATATATGAAATTACGGTTTTGGTCCCTGAAAGAATTTTATTACACCACTAGTCCCTAAAATTGAAACGTTGTAACATTTTGGTCCCTGAAACTAACGGCGGTTAACTTGAGCTGGTTAGTTTCAGGGGCATTTTCGTCCGTTTGAATTTCAGGGACCATTTATGTACATATCATACTTTCAGGGACCAAAATGTTACTTTCGTTTTATAATTTAATTTAATTTTTATAGTTTTCATATATATATATATATATATATATATATATATATATATATATATATATATATATATATATATATATATATATATAGTATTTCTTTCTTTTTATAAATTAATTATTCAAATATAACATTTTATTTTTTATTCCTTTTATTTTAATTACTAATTTTTATTTGTATGTTTATTGTTATTATTAAGGGTAGCTTTTTTTTATGTATTACTATAAATATTTATTTAAGATTATATATGATATACATGGTTAATTTTTTTCAATTATTTATTGAGAATCCAAATCTTTCTCTATTCTTTTTTCATTTAAGAAAATAAAACTAGTTGTAGTTTTTTTTGTTCGGAAAATTTAAAAACGAAATGATTTATTTCTTTTATCCATTCAAAAAAGTTCAAAATAAGGACGTGTTGAAGCTTCTTTTCGTTTGGAAAAAAAATCAAAATGGTTCGTAATTTCTTTATTGCAAATAATTGATAAAAATTTAATTTTAAGTGGTTAAAAAAAATTAAGAATTAGAATGGTTAATCGGTTTTTAGTAAAAAAAAAATTTAATTTCGAATGGTTTGTTGTTTTTTATTGAAAAAATTAAAGTCTTAATGATTTTTTAATCTACTTTTAATTAAAAATCCGAATGATTTTTTGTTTGAAAAAATCAAATATCATAATGATTCATCGTTTTTTAATCAAAAAATTAAAATAAAAAACAATCATTCTTAATTTATTTATTTTTTTTACTATAAAGCGATAAACCATTCCAATTGTTGATTTTTTCAAACAAAAAAAATCATTCTTATTTTTAATTAAACGTAGATAAAAAATCAATAAAACTTCGATTTTTTTAATAAAAAACAACAAATCATTCAGAATTTAATTTTTTTTATAACTAAAAAGCGACTAACCATTCCGATTCTTGATTTTTTCAAACCATTTAGAAATAAAAATTTTATTAACTATTTGCAATGAAGAAACTACGAACCATTTTGATTTTATTCTTTTTCCAAATGAAAAAAAACTTCAACAAATCCTTATCTTGAACTTTTTTGAATGGAGAAAAGAAATAAATCATTTCGATTTTAGATTTTCCGAACGGAAAAAAAACTACAACTAGTTTTTATTTTTCTTAAATGAAAAAAGGGACAGAGCAATATTTGGATTCTCAATAAATAATTGAAAAAAATAAACCATGTATATCATATATAATCTTAAATAAATAATTATAGTAATACATCAAAAAAGCTAACCTTAATAATAACAATAAATATACAAATAAAAATTAGAGTAAATTATAGAAATGGTCCCTGTGGTTTGTTCAAAATTATGGAAACGGTCCCTCAACTTCCAAACTTGCAGTGACGGTCCCTCAAACCACTTTTTACTTGCAGAATTGGTCCTCCTGTTTCTAAATTTTTTAAAAATGACGATTTTGCCCTTGTTTTAATTACAAGTTTGGTAATTTCAATTTTGGTCCCTTTTCTTAATTTTTCATTTTTGGTTTTAAATTTGAAATAATAATTTAATAATTTATGATTTTGATTCATTATTAATTATATTACTATTATTATTCTCATTATCATTATTATTATTATTATTATTATTATTATTATTATTATTATTATTATTATTATTATTATTATTATTATCATTTATATCTATTTATTTTGTAAAATAAATCTATATTTTTTTTAGTAAAAATTATTTTTATTTATATACTTAATTAGTCAAGTTATGCATCTTTTTATGTATTTAATTTATTTATTAAAGTTTTATTTATTTATCTTTTATTGGTTAAACTATTTGTATAATTTTATCATTTATACTTTTCCATCAAACTATTTCATTACGTTGATAAATTTTAATATGTAAATTTTGATTTAAATTTACTAATTCATTACGTTTTGATTTAAGTTTACAAATATTTTGTTACGCTAATATGTTTTTATTTAAATTTATTATTTTATTTGTTTGGTTTTAAAAAATGCCTTAAATTACTAATATATATTAAAAATAAATAATTTTACAAATCATTTCATAAATAAACAAATAATATTTTTTTTAATTAGATTTATAGATAAAGTACATATAAGATATAATTTGAATGTAGATTTAAATCTTATCTATATATTAATATTTAAAGATGTAAAAATAATATATTGTATTTATATTTTATATTTAATAATCTTTATAGATATTAGAAATAATGAATAATATTTATCTTTTAGTTTATTTTATTTAAAATAATATATTTTGTTACATTAATACGTTTTGATTTAAATTTATAATTTTATTATTTAAATTTTAATATTTTGTTATGCCTATACGCTTTGATTTCAATATAGTGTTTAATCTTTTTGATTTACAAGTTTTGTTTATACATTAATATGTTTTATTCGCTTTCACTTATATATTTTAATTTTCACTTAAGTATAAACGTAGCAAAATTTTAAATCAATAAAATAATAAACTGAAATCAAAACGTACTGACATAACAAAATATTTAAATCCAAACAAATAAAATAATAAATTTAAATAAAAACTTATTAGCGTAACAAAATATTTAAATAAAAATAATAATTAGCAAACTTAAATCAAAACTTAATGAATTAGTAAATTTAAATCAAAATTTACACAAATTTAAATTTATTAAAAGTAATGAAATAGTTTGATGGAAAGTATAAATAATAAAATTATACAAATAGTTTAACGAATAAAATATAAATAAATAAAATTTTAATAAATAAATTGAATACATAAAAAGATGCATAACTTAACTAATTAAGTATATAAATAAAAATATTTTTTAGTAAAGAAATATAGATTTATTTTATAAAATAAACAGGTACAATTAATAATAATAATAATAATATAATTAATAATGAATCAAATCATAATTTATTAAATTATTATTTCAAATTTAAAACCAAAAATAAAAAATTAAGAAAGGACCAAAATTGAAATTACCAAACTTGTAATTCAAAGAAGGGCAAAATCGTCATTTTTAAAAAATTTAGAAACAGAAGGACCAATTCTGCAAGTAAAAAGTGGTTTGAGGGACCGCCACTGCAACTTTGAAAGTTGAGGGACCGTTTCCATAATTTTGAACAAACCACAGGGACCATTTCTGTAATTTAATAATTAAAACAAAAGTAATAAAAAATAAAATGTTATATTTGGATAATTAATTTATAAAAAGAAAGAAATACTAAATATATATATGAAAACTATGAAAATTAAATTATTTATAAAAAGAAAGTAACATTTTGGTCCCTGAAAGTATATATGTACATAGATGGTCCCTGAAATTCAAAAGGACGAAAATGCCGCTGAAACTAACGGCTCAAGTTAACCGCCATTAGTTTCAGGGACCAAAATGTTACAACTTTTTGATTTTAGGGACTAGTGGTGTAATAAAATTCTTTCAGGGACCAAAACCGTAATTTTATATAAACCACAGGGACTATTTATGTAATTTAGTCTATATATATATATATATATATATATATATATATATATATATATATATATATATATATATATATATATATATATATAGAATATGGTTCGTGTGAGTACCTAAAAAATGCAGAGTACCGTGAGTACCTGTGAACACACGGGTTTAAGATGTGAACATGCTCCGAAAAAAAGTTTTTTTTAAAATTTTTTTTTTCATATTCATTTAGATACAAATAATATAAGCATATTTGTAAAAGAATTACACGCATTCACACTTCGTAGCCTCTTAAAAGTCATGTGAACGTGAAAAAATTCATGTGAACATGCTTAGCTGTGAACATACGTTCACAACAGTGCAGTTCATGTGAACTTGCACGTTTCACATAGTTATAGTGTGTGTTTATGTGTGATTTTTTGCAAGTAGTCTTATATTATTAATTTAAACATAATTATGAAAAAAAATTTCAAAAAAAATAATTTTAAGCGAGGTACCTCCGGTACTCCGCAAAACTAGTGGTACTCATTTGAACCCAAATATATATATATATATATATATATATATATATATATATATATATATATATATATGGGTGAGTTCAATGAAAAACCACAATGCACCCGAAAACTATGGAAATTTACACATACCGTCCGATTTGGTGCATTTCATGAAAAACGTAGTGGCATGATCGTAAATAAGGTGATGCATCACGCGGGAAATTTGATGCATCACGCGGGATTTTGATGCATCAGGCGGTGAATTTGATGCATTTGTGGTGGTGCAATGCGATTTTCACAAGTTTTCAGGTGCAATGTGGCTTTCCATTGAACCCCCTCTATGTATATGTGTGTGTGTGTGTATAGATTTAGGTTCAAGTGAGTACCACATATTACACAGCGCACCCGAAGGTACCACTGTTAAAATAATTTTTTAAATTTTTTTTCATAAATATGTTTTAATTAACATTACATAAATCATATATAAATTTCACATACATACACACATTTCAAATTGCATGAAATCAAATGTCACTTAAATCATATTCTATACAATGCATCGACTTTAGTAGGTAGCTAGAAATAATAACTAGGGTTCTATACAATGCATCGACTTTAGTAGGGTGCTAGATTTTACTTATCATTTGGTTATCTACAGTCACCTTTCATATCTAATTATCTACCGTATTTAATTTATGAGTTGCAATCGTTTGCATTTTCATATTTTTATCATATATTACTAATTACCCGTATATTACATGAGTTAATTTTAAAAATTGGTATTTATATAATAATTATAATATAATAATTATATGAATAATAAAGTTTGCTTGGTTTTAGTTATTTAGTTATTAAATTAATCCATATTAGATTTACATAGATTTGATTTGCTTTAAAAATTAAAAATAAAATCAGTAAATTACGTGGCAAAAGGAGAGAGCGACATGTGACAAATTAAATGAGTGCATGTTATGTGACATTTATTTACTCTTTTAATAGTATAGATAGATTTTGAATCCCTGTCATTACCATCTCATAGAAAACATGTTATCACTTGAGTCAGCAAATACTAACCAGTCACACGTACTATTTCGACCGGTCATAATTAAGTACAAGTATTAACATGGTTAAAAATAAACTATATTGTTTGTTTTGTTACATTAAAATAGCATATATTTATAAAACTTTAACCCTATTATATATTAAACTCTTAACTTATTTAGGTGATAAATACTTAAGGGTCCTACAAACTTTCATGAATTTATCGATTAAGTTACAGTAGTTTTTTTCCCGTGTATTTATGTCCCTAAACAACTTTTGTCATTCAAAACTATAAAATTGACTTGTTTAACATGTCACTAACCGGTGAACAATACACTGATTTGAACAAGAAAAAATAAAGTCCAATGACTTAATCGTGAAAATAGGAAAAGAAAGTTGGTTTTTTTTTAATAATAAACTATTCGAGAAACTCATTGTTTTACCAGTTAAGCAGGTCACATGTTAAAAAATATATATAGTTTTGAATAAGAAAAACTTTGTTTAGGAACTTAATTACTCGGAAAAAAGTTCAGTTACTTAATCGGTAATTGCATGAAAGTTTGTGGGGTTTTTTAAAATACAAAAATCAGACATTAACCAAGTGAAAGAATGTTTAAAATACGTAAGTTTACAAAATACAGAAAAAAAATTTTAAATTCATTATAATGTAAAACGATTTTTATATTCTGTTAGATAGTATATGATAAGAGGTTTATAATAAAAATATTATAACTCATCTATACTATGTATAATAAGAAAACCATTTGGAGTTTCTGGACCATTGGATGGAAAAAAAATTAATGGTTCAGATTAATGACAACTCATAATTATTTATAAAATGTCTCTTATATCCTTAATTAAAATCAATAATTATACCTATGACATTTTTTTAATTCATTTTCCAAATTTACTCCATTAGCTTAATTAATTTAAATTTTGATTTTAATTTTTTCATTAATGAATTAATATTTACCTAAAATAAATATGTGTCATTATTATCCTTAATGATCATAGTTAAATTCAAGTGTAAAAATTTGAATTTAAATGTAGAAGTGTAGTAAATAAAGTTAAAAATTTTTGTTAATTATTTTGCTAACAAGATTTAAAATTTAATTGATAAAACTTCAATTGTGAATATGATAAATTTGATTGTGGATTTTCAGATATTCCATTTTTATATTTTATTATTTTCAAAATATATACACATTCACATAATTAAAGTTTTTTGTTTCTTACATTGATATTTCATATTTGAAGTTAATAAAAATTAAAAGAAACATTTTTTTTGCAAACACATATTGTTTGTTTTTAATAATACAATATAATAATATTTTTTAATTAATATAAAACAAGTGAGTATTTTTTTTATCTTTAATTTAACTAGCTTTTAATTTTTTTTAATTATATATAAATTTTATAATAATTTATTTAAATATAAAAAAAATATGTATTTTCTAAATCAACCCATGTAATACATGGGTTGATTAACCTATATATTATACTAAAACAAAATAATTCATGCCACATGTCACTTCTACAATACAAGAAAATTTTATTTTTTCACCTCTTTTTCCAAATTTAACACCTTAACTTAATTGCATTAAATTCTGACTTTATTTTTTTCATTAATTAATTAGTAATAATAGATTTTGTAACATTTAAAATTAATGTTTACCTAAAATAAATATCTATAATTATTATCCATAATAATCATAATGCGATCCAAATGTAATATTTTGAATTAGTTGTGAAATTTATTATTATTATGTATAATAAAGGAAAACATCAAATGTCACGTGTCACTTCTACGTTCACCAAAGAGATAATTACAAATTATAAAAAAATAGGGATAATTATAAAAATAGCCATTTCTAAAGAGTTTATTCACTTTTTAGCCACTTTTTATGCATCTTACCAAAATAGCCACACTTTACGTTACCACATTTACGTGATAGCCACAATTTAGGTGACTTGTACTTTTTTTTCATTTTTAAATGCATTACGTTACAAAAGTAGTTTGGTCACGTAAATTATTGTACTTTACGTGACCACTGATTTGTACTTTTTTCATTTTTTAATGCATTACGTTACAAAAGGTGTTTGGTCATGTAAATTGTTGTACTTTACGTGACCATTTTTGCTCATTCCCAATGAATGTTTGGTGAGATGTCTTGTCATCTTCTTTCTCCACTTTTAACTTTTCTTCATCTTCTTTCTCTCTCTTCCTCTCTTCTTTCTCCTTCTCTCACTCACTCTGTCTCTCTTCCTCGTTACAAGCATTTTTTTTGGGTTAGTCGGTCTTCCCCAATTTGGTCCCGATCAACAACTTCAAATTAGTCTATCGATCCAAAAAAAGTTGAAATTAGTGAAACAATGGCGGGTCGGAGCTTGTTTATGGAAGGAGAAGGAGGAGGAGTAGAGCTGGAGAGTCGTCTTGTTCGTCTGTGCATCGAAGCGGCCACACAGAGCGGAGAAGCCGTCGAGACGTGGCGGAGACATCGCCGGACACTGGAGCGTTTGCCATCTCAGCTCGCTGAAGCTTTACTCCATCGCCTTCTCAGCCGCCGCCTCTTATATCCATCTCTTCTCGAGTAAGTGTCTCTCAGTCAGTATGTAGCATTTACAGCCCACTGATTTTGTTTTTTACAGCCTTCCTCCGTGGTAGGACTAGGGTTTGATAGCCTGCATTTCATGGTTTTTGACTTCAATTCCAATCCACATCTTTCTAACCATCCAATCCACATGACATAGTTAATAGGTGTCACATGTAACTCTGTTGTTTACTTGATCTGGTTATCAGATGGGATTTAAAAAAAAATGCTTGTATGGTTGATATGGATGGAGAAGGAGAAAGAAGAGAGGAAGAGAGAGAAAGAAGATGAAGAAAAGTTAAAGTGGAGAAAGAAGATGACAAGACATCCCACCAAACATTCATTGGGAAGCACCAAAAATGGTCACGTAAAGTACAACAATTTACGTGACCAAACACCTTTTGTAACGTAATACATTAAAAAATGAAAAAAGTACAAATCAGTGGTCACGTAAAGTACAATAATTTACGTGACCAAACTACTTTTGTAACGTAATGCATTTAAAAATGAAAAAAAAAATACAAGTCACGTAAATTGTGGCTATCACGTAAATGTGGTAACGTAAAGTGTGGTTATTTTGGTAAAATGCATAAAAAGTGGCTAAAAAGTGAATAAACCCTTGAGAAATGGCTATTTTTGTATTAATTCAATTTAATATTTTTAAAAAAGATAAATATACTCTATTATTTAATCTGTATATAATAAAAAATAAACACAATTATTATTTTTGTATGTTTTTATTTTTACTCATATACATTTTATATAAATAAATTTAATTAAAAATATCCACGTAATACGTGGGTTATAAACTAGTTTTGTAAGAAATTTGGAGGTTAGTAACCTAAAATTATATTCTTTAATTTTTTTTTTAATATATTATGCTTGTTGATAAATACAGCAATATAATGCGTTAAACTTTTCACAGTCAATTTATGGAAGTAACGATCAACATTGATCATCATCATATTCATCATTATTGTCATACTTACGTATACGGAGCCAAAATTAATATAGGTACCTATCCCAGAGTTTTTTTTTGCCAAAACATGGTGGTTTTAAAATTTAATTACTAAATCATGGTAGTTTCAGTTTTAATTCCCAAAAGATTGTAATTTTTATTTTTCATTTAAAAAAACAGAAAAGTAAATGCACTGTTGGAATTCACGGTAAAAAAATAAAAGCCCTCCTCCCATCCTAATCGCCCATTCCTCTACCCCTCCCGCTGTCAAACCCTTCCGATCGGTCATCTCCATCGCCTGAAAAACTCACCACCGGCGCACCTGAGAGGCCCTCTGCCGGCGCACCTGAGAAGCCCTCTGCCGGCGCACCTGAGAAGTCCGCTGCCCCTCCCGTCGCACCTGATAGAGCCGCTGCCGGCGCCGGATTTTTCTACCCCATCTGGTGCTTTCTCAATCATTTATGTTGATTTCTAATGAATATGATTTCTATGTTTTTGTTACTCATATTATATGGTTCTTGAAGTTGAATTCTAACAAAATATGAGACTTGTGTGATGATGATGAGCAGTGTGTGTATTGGCTTGCCATAGCCGGGAATCTCGTAAGTGCCTTTATGTGTGGGCTGTATGTCTACGAGCAGTGTGTGTGTGTAGGGGGCGGGGCAGCAGAGAGTGACCCCGAGCAGCAGTGTGTGCGTGTAAGTACCTTAACGAGCCGTGTGTGTGTAAGTACCTTAACGAGCAGTGTGTGTGTATTGGCTTGCGATTATTGACCCATGATCTTACTTTTGGTTCTAAGTTCTTTCCTTCAGCCTTGACCAAGACCCTTAGGGTGTGTTTGGTACAAAGAAAAGAAATGGGGAGAAACGGAAATGGAAATGGGGGAGAAATGGAATTAGGTGGAGAATTGAAATTGTATATCTTGTTTGGTATCAACAGAAAAATAAAGAGGAGAAATGGTGACACAGAGACACAAGACAGTCCATTCTCACCATTTCTCCACCAAATGGAGAGAATTGCATTTCTCCATATTTAGCCTTCAAATAATTCCCAGAGAATTCAATTCTCCGCCCAAAAATTAAGAGCATTTCTCCCAAACAAGAGAAATCACAATTCTCTCCCCTCAAATCTCTCTACCAAACAGCCCATTAGTTTTACAGGCACAATCATTTATCATTGTAAGTTTCTCATGCACAATCATAAACCACATAAGTCTCTCATGAACAATCATATAGCACAAGTCTATGTCTTTCATGCACAATCATGCAAAACTGAAATATGGGTCCATAATTGTTTGGTTGTTATTAAAATATTCTTGTTGTACTACTTGATTTCTAATAATTTAATATTCTTTATTTTACAGGCTTTGGAGATTCTTTTATCGTTATGGCAACACAAGAATATACTAATGTCGTGTTAGGCATGATTCAAAACGAGGACTTCAACACGATTTCACAATATGCTGTTGCTAACAATGCAATGGACAGTGGATTTGAAGATGATGAGTTTGAAGAAGACGAATTTGATGTTGATAGTTTAGATGGAGATGAAAGTGAGGTACCTTTTCATTTTACTACTTCTAATGGACCAAATATTACTACGGTTGATAATTGGACGGTATCAGATTCCATAAGTAATAATGATTTAACTCGAGAACTAGGCAAAGATTCTTTTAAAGATAAAGAAGAACTTATTAGAGCTATCAAACTTTATACCATCAAGATGCATAAACAATATGAAGTCGTTGAGACGTGTCCAACCATTTGGAAAATAAGATGCAAGTTATATTTACAATCTGGTTGTAAGTGGCAACTTCGTGCATGCAAACGTAAACGTAGTGGATATTTTCAAATTACATGTTACACTGGTCCACAAACTTGTTTACTTGATCAGATTACTCAAGACCATCCAAACATAGACGCAACCTTGATTGCTCAAGAAACCGAACATTTGATAAGAGAGCAACCATCTATAAGTATTCCTGCGTTGCGAGCTGAAATAATTAATAAGTTAGGCTACACAAGTTCATACAAGAAGCTTTGGGTAGGAAATCAAAAGGCAATTGAACGAATATTTGGTGACTGGGAAGAATCTTATATTTAATATTTTGGGTTTTTTTATTTAAGTTGATTGATCAAATACGTTTTTGGTACTTGTGATCGGTATTTTGTTAAAAACTTATGTGGATATTATTTATTTTAAATGTTCATGACTATGTTGAAAATTTGGAAATGAATTTTTACTTTTTGAACTTATTGTATTGATTGTTTTATTATTTTTATAGTTTATATATAATATTTGAGTTTGTGTTATAAAGTTTCGTAACAATTTATAAAAATGGTATTTTATATCATTTCATTTTATAAAATCAATAATTTATAAAGTATAAATATTTGTTGATATCGTTATTAAACTTTATGATGAATGTTGGAGTTTTTTTTATAAAAGTTAAAAAAATTAAGTAAAAAGAAGAAGTGAGTTTTTTTTTTTATAAAAGTAAAAAAAAAAAATTAAGTAAAAAGAAGAAGTAGGTTTTTTTTATAAAAGGTAAAAAAAAATTAAGTAAAAAGAAGAGGATTATTTTGGGTAAAAAAATGATAAACCACCATGTTTTAG
This sequence comes from Centrapalus pauciflorus, assembly GCA_020465985.1. Taxonomy (NCBI): domain Eukaryota; kingdom Viridiplantae; phylum Streptophyta; class Magnoliopsida; order Asterales; family Asteraceae; genus Centrapalus; species Centrapalus pauciflorus. The sequence continues at coordinate 61,524 of JAANYP010006670.1, forward strand.
TAATTAAATTTAAAAGTACCATATTTTAGCTAACATTATTTTTTATTTTAAAGTAATATATCTATAAAAATACAATTTATGATCTCGCTTAACGCGCGGGTTAAACAACCTAGTTTACCCCTAAACTAAAAAGCATCAATTTTATAAAAGACAATAGTTTTTTTTTAATACTATTTTATTATTTAAAGTTTAAGCATAATTTTGAGTTCCACTATGTTTCAATTTATTTATACCTATTTATTTACCTGTTTATATTTTTTATTATATTAAGTAAAACAAATAATTTATGGAAATATTTTGTTCGTGTCATATTTCTTTTTGTGTTTTGAAAAGGGTTTATTATGAAAAAAACCAATATGTTTTCACGTTTTTTGCGATTTCGTCCCTCCATATTATTTTTTTTCATAAAAAACCTCAAGTTATTCTTTTCTTATTGGTTTAGTGAAATTTTGGACATTAGACCCCGGTTATAATTTGTGAACCGGGTTTTAAAAACTTGAAAAAACGGGTTCTAATGTCCAAATTTCACTAAACCAATAAGAAAAGTATAACTTGAGGTTTTTTATGGGAAAAAATAACATGGAGGGACGAAAACGTAAAAACGTGAAAACATGTTGGTTTTTTTTTCATAATAAACCCTTTTGAAAACGCAGAAAAGAAGTTTAACAAGCAAACTTATCTTTTTATACAAGTATTGTGTTTTATGTACGAAACACAATTATATAATAGCATTTTCTTTATGCACCATACTCTAATTTCTTATAAATTATATCCTATAATTTTTAACCTATAATTTGATTAAATTGTTGTTTATAATTGGATGTATGATTTCTTTTTTTTCATTAAAAGTGATGTATGTTAATTGACCAAAATATTAATTGTTGTAGAGTATGGTGTATGAATTAACACTCTTATATAATAGCTTGAGAGGAATAACCTACCCACCTATCAGCATAGCGTGTTCAAATTGAGCTGAACAAAGGAGACATCATTTTAAGTGAAGATTATTTATTTAATATTAAAACGTAAATCCAAACACATTATTATCAAATTTTAAACAAACTACATATATTATAAACCAAAAAAATATGCTGTTAACACTTCTACTAACTTTTAAACGGTTAGACTCGCAATTTTGTATTATTTTAAGGGTTAATTGTATCAAAAGGTAACAAATTATTACTTTTCTTCTATTTAAGTAAAATATAAACTTTTTTCTATAGTTATGCCACTAGTTTGTTACCCGCGTATTACGCGGATGTTTTAATATATAGTTGCTTATATTAAATACATACTACAAACTAAGAATTAAAACATAAAAATATTAATTTTATTATAAAAATATAAGAATTATATTATTATTTGACATAAATTATAATTTTTTTAGAATTCTAGATATATATGAATAATAATATGTTTTTTTTATCATCTTTAAACTTTCTATTATGTTGTGGTTATCAAATATTTAAATATAATTTTTGGTTTGAATTGATTTTAAATCTTATTATATTAGATGTAAATTTAGAAAGATAAAAGATATGACGCAGATATTATTTGTTATTCTAGAATATGATATGCTACGTGTAAATTGCTGGTGATGACACATGATATCACGAGAATTAAGTAAATTATTAGGGTTTATTATGAAAAAAATCAATATGTTTTCACGTTTTTGTCCATCAATGTTATTTTTTTCCATAAAAAACCTCAAGTTAATTTTTCCTTTTTGGTTTACTGAAATTTGGACATTAGACGCCGGTTATAATTTGTAAACCGGGTTTTTAAAAACTAAAAAAACCGGGTTTTAATGTCCAAATTTCACTAAACTAAGAAGAAAAAAATTAATTTAAGAACTTTTATGTAAAAAATAACATGGAGGGACGAAAACGTAAAAACATGAAAACATGTTGTTTTTTTTCATAATAAACCCTTATTATTATTTATAATTTATAAATTATAATTAGGATTAAAACATGTAACATTTAATTTAAAGTTTGAAAATAAAAAAATTTGTTTTATAAATCAATTATATAATTCTTGATAAAACATTTTAGGTAAATTAGAGATTTTTGGAAGTATTTTAAATCATTAATAATATGAGTAATCTTTTACTTTATTTAAAATCAGTTAGTTTATTTAAAATCAATTATGTAAATTAATTGAAAGAGTTATACTAGGCAAAATGAGCGGGAAAACAAAAATTAGAAGAGCTGAGAAAGTGACACGTGTCACAAATTGTTTTCTTTTATTAATAGATATAGATAGATTATACTGAAGGTAAATTATTAGAAACTTAACATATAATACAAATTTGGACGATGAATGTAACTTGAAACTTTTATGTCAAGAAAATGTTGTAAAACTTACTTTTGACAAAAAAAAAATGTATCGACAATAAAAGTATAAAAATTAAATTTCTTTATCTTCTTTTACTATAAAAAAAAAAAACAACTTTTCATGATCCCTAATCTCAAACCCATACAAGAAATAGTTAACTATAAAGTTTGTTGCTTTTTTTTTTAATCTTTGTAACATTCCCATTAGCAAGTAGCAACCAATTGCAAAATCGCTTGTCAAATCAGGCAATTTAAATCAAAATAGCCGAATGTTACCTTAATTTTTGTGTTTTCGTAAGTATGATGACATAATTACTAAGGCCACAGGGTGTGGCATGGCATCCCTCACGGTACCGAGGGAGGCATCCGGGGAACACCACCCCGTCCCCTTGGCATCGACATTCTTGAACTCGGCATCAGCATTTCATTGCCGAGCCCTTTTCCTTCCATTTTAATATTTAATATATATATATATATATATATATATATATATATATATATATATATATATATATATATATATATATATATATATATATATATATATATATATATATATATATATATATAGATTTAGGTTCAAGTGAGTACCACCTCTAATGCAGCGCACCAGAAGGTACCACCCTTAAAAGTAATTTTTTTGAAAATTTTTTTCATGAACATGTTCTAATTAACATTACACAGATCATATGTGAATTTGACGCAAATCCGAACACTCTAAGTGCATGAAAACACACATCACATAAATGCATGTTCACATGTCTTCAAAATTATGTAAGTGTGTGTTCACATCATTTTTTAGGAGCTAGGAGATGTGAATGTATGTGAAATTTACATACGATCTTCATAATGTTAATTAAAACATGTTTATGAAAAAAAAAAATTTTAAAAAGTTTTTTTAAAGGTGGTACCTTCTGGTGCGCTGCATTTGGGTGGTACTCTCTCGAACCATATTCTATATATATATATAATTACTATTATTATTATTATTATATAATTAAATATATTTCATTTACTCTCTATATATACAAATACTAATTCTTTCATTTATCTCATATCTCTCGTTACTTTATTTACTCTCTCTCAATATACACATATTACAAATTTAAAAAAAAAATGTCTTCATCATTTTCATTTTCGGAGTCAATAGAATTTATTGCGGAAGTGGTTAACGTTTACTCACAAGCTGCTCAGGCCGTTCCTTTTTTGAGGGTATTATTTTCTTCGGCGTTTTGGAGACATTTGGTGTTTAAAAAAAAAAAGAGATTATCGAGAGAAAAAACACTTGTGACATGAGAATTTATTTTAAAGACGTTAGTCATTTGACCGGAAAACAACTCGAAGTCGCGTTAAAACAAAATTAAGAAAAAGAAAAAAAATTGGGATTGTAGGTTTTTATTTTTAAGTATGTTTTTTTTTAGAAAAAAAATTATGTTTTAGTTTGAAACTTTGAATGTCTTAATTTTTGGGTTGAATGTTTTAATTTTTAAATTGAATGTCTTAAAGTTTAATGTTATGTTTGATTTTAATATTATTAATTAAATGTTATTTTTTATTTTAATATTTTTATTTTAAGTTTAAAATGAAAATAAAAGAAAATGAATGGCATCCACACCCTCGGAATGACATCAAAATGGCAAAGGATGGCAAAGCTGACGTGACGCTGACGTGGCTGCAGATTTTCTTGGCATTCTTGCCAACCACTCCCTTTGGCCTAATATCATATGTGAGTTAAATGATAAAGCAAAAAACCATGATTACGATATAAAACTATCAAACTATTTCAAACGTTTATTATAGTCATGAGACTTAGGATCCGTTTGTTTTTTTAGATTTTAGATGTCTAATCACTTTTTACCGTCTGTTTGATAAGATGTTAAAAAGTTTAAAATCTGTTTAGATAATATTGTTTGTTTTTTAATCTAATAAAATGTCTTTTTACATTTAATTTATCAATTTATAGTTTTGAATAATAGATTTAGACAAAATATATTTTCAAATCTATTTTGAATAGAGAAAGGTCAGACATCAGACGTCTGATTGGGATTAAAAAAACAAACAGATTCCATCCTTTTTTGTCTGACCGAATCAGACAAAAGAGCCCAAATAGACAAAAGTGAAAAAAACCAAACAAACCCTAAGATTCGTGTTCTATTGCAACGAAAATAATCGGTTTTAGTCCATTTAACCATCATTATTCATTTTGAACAATAAACGATTAAAATGACTACTTTAGCTATTAAATTTTTATCTCATATTGATGACTCAACTATCACTTGTTGTTTCAGTTAAGTGAAGACCTGATTAACTTGGTTTGTGATGTTGATGCCAATCAGGGTCGTGCCATGGATTTTATGGCCCTGTGCAAAAATCACAAATAAACCCATTGATTACAAAAAATTCAAAACATTATACAAAATAGAAAATAGCCAAATACAACTTACCTTTATTCCAACTCTCAACCGATGAACCACATAGTAACTTTCCATTTCCAAGTAACAACAGTCAACGGCTATGCAAAAAAAATGAAAAAAAAAACACCAGAGTATATCACTGTTTTAATACATACAACTCAATGTGATAATTATAATAGTCGCTTCCTCTCCCAACAAAGTGCCGCTGGGCTGTTGCAAGTCAAAGGGCAAAGACAAAAGAGAATTTGGGCTTCTAAAATCTAAACTAAATAAATTCAATAGTTTTTTTTTGAGGCCCTAAAAGAATGGGGACCCTGTGCAAAAGCCCACATTGAACATGTCAATGGTCGGGCCTGATGCCAACAACTATGCTGAGTGGATTTTGTGTCTACAAAGTAGTACAAAATTTTAATGCAAGGTAAGTGACTAATTATGCCTATTTGGAAAATGGTTTTAATGATTTATAGTTAAGAAGAATGCCCTTTCAAGAAAAACAATAAAACATCCATATATATGGTGACTAATTAAGGCCATGTTTGTTAACCTATTAATGGAATCATTAAAATTTCATTTTTTTAAACCTTTAAATGACTTCTTAGTAATTCCAATACAAACTAAAAAAACAACCCCTAATGTGATTTTGGACAGACCTCAAAGTAAGGAATACGAATAACACAAGCTTTTGGTATGACTCATGGTGCAACGGGGAAGGAAAGCTAAATGATCGATTCTCTCATTTGTTTGTGTTAAAATCCAACAAGGAATGCAAGGAAAGTGACAGCTGTTAGAATTAGAAGGAAGAATTCGTGCAGAAATTAACGAAATATGAATCACTTAGATAATCGAATGATCATGAATGAGAATCACTTTCCGTAAACAACAATTCGACCTCCCAGGGCCGGCCTAAGGCCGCCCAAAAGGGACGACCGCCAAGGCCTAAAATTTCATAGGGCCCCTAATTTTATAAACTCTTAACGTAGATTTTTTAATTTATAGACGAAAAGAAAACTAAAATTATGTTTGTACATGCACAGATGTGTGTGTGTGTGTGTATATTTGTGTGTTTGCGCATGTGTGTATTTATACATATATGTGTGTATACGTATATTTATGTATGTGTGTATGTGTATGACCGTTTTATACGTTTTCGTCCCTAAAAATCAATGGAACGGCCTTGCGACCTACACTGGGTTATATGAATTTTGTTTCGTGATAATCAAAAGAATGTTGATCAAAAATATGAATGTTAAAGAAGTTTGTATGTGTTTCTTGATAGAGATGAACATAGAAAAAGCTCTGCACTTTTCTATGTACGTATCCCTTTTTAAATGAAAAACATGATTATGTATAATAGCCACCAATTTATGATTTTCCCGAGAAGTAACTGCCAAGAATTTTAAAAACATGACCATGGATAACAAAATTTTTTATATCTGCCCATGGTTTTCAATCGCAACGGTGGCCAGTGGCCGATTTGCTCGAGACGGTACTAGTATCCAAAGAACTTCCCCACCCCACCCCGTTGAATTGTGTACTTGGCTTAAATATATTGTGGTTTTGTTTTACAATCATTCAAGAAAAATTATAAACATAAATGAATTAAAACGTATCTAATTGTTTTTGAGACTTTGAGCTACTGAAATGAAGTCCGTTCTTTTCATTAAATATGAATTTTTAAATAGGTTAATCATCAAATCTAACCATTATTCCAAGATAACATATGACCATGGGCGGATGTAATAAGGTGATATGGGTGTCAATCGACACCAATAAAATTAAAAAAAAAATACTAAGTTACGTATGTATCAAAAATTCAAGTGACACCAAAGATTCTTTTTGAGTGCCACCTACAAAAACTTTATAAAAGTATTATATACATATCTAATTTATACTTGTTGATTTCGTTACCCAAACTTATTAAAATATTACTGAGTCGAAGACATCGGTCCAATTGGTTGGAAAAACCCTAATCGATATCATCGCTTAATCGGTCATGGAGGTGCTTAAATATGTTGAAAAATCTCTAATTGTGTGATTCTTTCGGGACTTTGATGCATCAAAGTTATTAAGGTTTACGGTGGTGTATCCGAATGATATTAATTATGATGAGAATGTTAATCTTGTGTATCAACTTAAATAATATATTGATAATATGAAAGACAATCCAATATTTTCTAAATTAAATAGAGTCCGCGAGCTTGCTAAATTAATGGTGGAAACTAGAAAGCATTTTTCGTATCATTTGGTTTAGCAATTTTTGAAGCTAATATTGGTTTTGCCGGTCGCACCTGCGACAGTTGAGAGATGATATTGTACTATATACTTTTGTAATTATAAAAATCTTGTTATTTGTTAATTTTATGTTAGCAACTCGTTTCGGTGACCAGATCCATTTTAGAATATATTTTGAAAATGAGAAAATCTAACTATTAAACTTACTTTAAAAAAGTGACATCAATAACAAAAAAAAAAAACCTTGATCCGCCCTTGCATATGACAATTATTAATTATTAGTAAATTTCAATGCTATATCATCAAAACATAACCGGTTAATTATAGTCATATTTTTCAACAAAGTAAAAACATAACCAAAGGGACTTTTGAATAATAAAAATGTTATAGTCGTCCCTTTTTTGTTGCTTACGTCTCTTCTCTCATAAATCCTCCAAAAAATCATTGAACATGTGTTTTTTTTTTCTTTTTAACTTATGTTTATCCGGTTGTAGCTGAGTAAAACTCTTATGTGGCAATGACATATATGTTAAGTAAAATAACCGATCAAAACATTTTATTGGATTTGGAGGATGAAAATGTTGAGCATAAGTTTAACATAGATGTCACGTAAAATTTCTTCTGGTTTATTTTGTTTAGCATAGATGTCATGTAAGATTTATTCGGTTACAACTTGTTAAAGGTCATAATGTTTTTTTCAAAAAAAAAAAATCACTTTAACTTATTCATAAAAGTTGAAAAGTACATAGTCTAGCTAAATACAGTGTTTGTATCATTTTTAATAATGAATATTGATCATAAATATCTTATTTTCTTGTTTGAATTTATATATTCATATTGAAAGTTAAATTTGTTTTCACCTCTAAAACATGTTATGTTTTGAATTTAATTTAAATGAAGTACATTTTTTTAAACGGCAAACCCTAAACCCTACTCCTAAACTACTCATTTTCCACAAGTGTGGACTTCAGAACCTACTTATCCACATAAATTTCAACTTGTCTCCGACGGGAGTCGAACCCACGACCTCTCACTTGTGTAAATGAAGTACATGAACAAGGTTTGGAAAATTATTTAGACATATTTGACATATATTACTTAGCAAAGTTGTTTGGTCATATTTGTAAAGTGCACTTTGAATAGTGTTCTATTATAAATTTAATATTTTATGACTAATATATTAATGTAGATATTATTATTTTAGATAGATATAAATTAAATCTGATAGAATAAATTAAAATGAAAATTAAATCTAATGGAACCAAAAAATTGGTGTGTTTTTAAAATATTTATTTTGTAGGAAGAAAAGTATGGAAACAAAAGAAGTTTGTGCGTGTATTTGTCTTCTTAAAGCTACGATCAACTTTTTTCTCTTTATACTTTTCATTTTTTTCTATTATTTCCATTTCTTTTTTTTTTTTCCTTTTAATTTTCCATTTCTTTCCACTGTGAAGAATGCATTACTCTATTCTAAAATGGGGGGAAAAGTCGTCCAAAGGAAATTAGGTAAGGGAATGGCTTTTTATATGGTCTTTTAAAAATTAAAATTTAATTAAAATATCATTTCATGCATATCGTATAAATAATATAATGAAACTGATATTTTAATTAAAGTCAATTTTAATTTACTCATTAAGATTGACATTTAGTTTTATTTTTAAAGATAAGTTAGTTTAATAATTATTAAATCTAAAATTCAAAGAAAATAAATAGTTTTGGTTGTAGGGGCTTAGTGTCAGAAATTGAAGCATGAGTTTGAAAAGTGTAAAATTGTCGTTTTCATTTTGAATAGTGTAAAATTGTGTTTATACTTTATATAATACTATTTTTATATATTTATTCAGAAATATGATTATAATGTATTCTATTCAATATAAAAAATAACTTATTATTTCTAGTTTTTTTTTCTTTCGGAAAAAAAAAAAACAGATATTAAAAAAAAAGAAAATTTATTAAAAAATGTAATATAAAATTCAAATTTTGACAATAAAGCTATTGTAAATTTTTTTAGGCCGAGAAAGATAACGTAAAGTTTATTTTGACCAACAAATAACATAAAATTTAATTTTAGACCAAGAAATATAATTAAATGATATTTCTTTTACCAAAAAAGAGTCTGTAAAATTAAAATTTACATTCTTAATTGGTAATCAACACTCTTTTTTATCAAAACTGAATTTAATGTTACCTTTCTTGATTGAAAAATTTTCACATTACTTTTATTGTCAACTAGCTTATTTACCCATGTATACATGGGTATTTTTAATAATTATTTATGTTTTTATGTATTTTCACATTACTTTGTGTTTTCGTCCCTCCATATTATTTTTTTCTAAAAAATTCTCAAGTTAATTTTTTTTCATTTAGTAAAATTTGATTATAAGAAACCGATTTTTCAATCTTTAAAAACTTAGTCTGCCAATTATAACCTGACTCTAATAAACAATTTTCACAAAACCAAGAAAAAAAAATTAACTTGAAGATTTTTTAAAAAAAACCTGGAGAGACTAAAACACAAAAGTCATGAAAACTTGTTGATTTTTTCGTAATAAACCCTAAAATTAAATACAAATTTACTTATAAATAAAATTTTCTACTAAAAATAATTTTAAAATTGATATTGAATTATTTAAAATTTTAATGTGTTTTATTTATTTTATTTCATGAATTAATTCAAAATAGATTTTTCTTTTATTAATAATAGATAAATTAGTAAATGAAATATTTAATTATGGAAAAAGGACGGGTAAAGTTTAATGCGGTGAGGAATTGACATGTGTACTTAATTGTTTTCGTTTATTAATATACTAGTTATTTGCCCATGTATTACATGGGATATATTTATAAAATAATATTTTTTTTAAAATACATATAAAATTAACTTAGTATATTACAATTATAAATTTTTAATAATTAAATGCTAATATTAAAACTCAATAAATAAATTATCTAAACGATATAATCTATAAAATTAAAATACTTAATATACGAATAAAATTTTTTTCTTATTGATTGGAATAGAAGGTTAATCCATAGACTTTTAACTATATTTATAGATTTATTAAATGCTTTAATCAATATAAAAATAAAATATCATAAATAGTTTGTAAAAAATAATTAGAGTTATTAACTTTCATTAACATTATAATAGAAATTATGGTAATAAAATAGGCGGAAAAACGAAATTGAGATTTCACGGAAAAATGACATGTGACAAAATTATTTTGTTTTATTAATAAATATAGATATAGATTTTTGTATTTATATAAATTTATCCTATCCGTCTTTAATAATTTTTTTATTAGTAGTCCACAAAAACATGCATATAAATGAGATGTATATAAAGGCACGTTTTTATGCATTAAGTTATTAATCGTAATAGAAATGCTGCATTTAAATCAAGGCATGTGATTTCAAATAGAACAATAAAAATGAGTTCTTTAATATTTACAATCAATAGCGTCGCTGCCCTACCAACGGTTAATTTTTTTTATTAACATTATTATACATTTATATTAGGGATAATTGCGTAAAAAAACTCTCAACCTGTCAGTTTTTTATTATTAAAACCACAAAGTAAACAATTAACCAAAAGGACTTTTAAATAATAAAAATATTAAAGTTGTCCCTTTTTTTTTTTTGCTTACGTCTCTTCTCTCAGAAATCCTCCAAAAAAGCATTGAACATGTGTTTTTTTTTCCTTTCAAACTGATCTTTATCCGTTTGTACCTGAGTAAAACTCCTACGTGGCAATGACATATATCTTAACTAAAATAACCGATAAAAACATTTTATTGGATTTGAAGGATGAAAATCTTGAGCATAAGTTTAACATAGATGTCACGTAAATTTCTACCGGTTTATTTTGTTTAGCATAGATGTCATGTAAGATTTATTCGGTTACAACTGATTAAAGGTCATAGTTTATTTCAAAAAAAAGAAATTTCTATGAGTTTTAATTTGTTGAAGGATTTATCATTTATGAGTAAAAGAAACAGGTTAAGAGACTTAATCGAAAAGCTTCAGGGGAAAAAAAAATCCTTAAATGGGTATAAAAACATACTTGTCGGCTAAACATTTTTAGTAAGTTTAATCGTCATATCTAACATTAATCTTTGTCTAAACAACTTTTAACTTATTCATAAAAGTTGAAAAGTACATAGCTAAATATATAGAGTGTTTGTTCCTTATTGAAACACTTGCAAGAAAGGACCACATGCAAGCAACGACTATTGGGACAAATTTTCCTATAAATAAACAACTCGAAAGCTAAAAAAAAAAAACAAAGAGAACGAATACGAATGGTATCGCCTCAAATCCACGCACCACGCTCTATCGATCTACGACCCGTAATTGGTATCAGTGGTTGTGCCCATATTACATACTTCCCTACGAATCTGAACAAACCATTTTCAATAAAGAGGCGATATTCTCATTATCATTCTCATACCCGTATTCTTTACACTTGTCGTAACATAAAAGCCATGTTATCGCCTTCTTTGACTAGCAATCGGGCGGTAATGAAAGGCGTTGTGAATGTTGAACCAAGCATCAGCGGTGCATTGTCGAATGTGACTGTGGGTCTTTTGGGAACGGTGGCCGATGGTTTTAAGGATCTTTTAGGACGATCGTTATCGATAGAGCTTGTTGCTCTTAATCTTGACTGTGAGTATTACTATTACCGTTCGATCATAGTTTAATTAAGTTTCTCATTTTTTAAGTTAATTGTGCATCACAAAACAATATAAAATATGCATGATGCATGGTTTTAAATACTATAAATGTCTTTTTTCATACTTCCAACGCTTGTAAATAAACAAAATAATTTTATAAAATATATATCTCTATTTTTACAATCAATTAGACTTTTGAGTCCAAATGAATACAAATACATACGTGTTTGTCTATACATATACATATATGCCTGCATACATATACACACATATATATACACACATTTTTTCATGCTGTATTCGTATACATATATGTATACATACATGTATATGTATGTATATATACATACATACACAACACACACATATGATCCAATTTTTTTTAGTGTTGATTTCGTGTCAGACACGAATTTGACCCACTTTTAGTTTGTATAACATTTTTTTAAGTCAGGTTCTTGTACCAGTATTAAAATCAGCTCCGTGGGTCGTATTTAGAGGTGAGCAAAAACCGAACCGAAAACCCAATAAACCAAACCAAAAAAAAACTGGATTAAATGGTTAGGTTTCGGATTCTCTCTCAAAACCGAACCAAAAAACCAAACTGCACCGGTTTTTTAAATTAATTTAACTTTTATAAATGTTTTATATATTTATTGAGTTATTTCTACTTTCACTCATATTTAATGTTACGTCCTACTCCAATATTACATGAAACATTTTTCAGTTATATATATAATTGATATTCATGATGTTAAAATACTAATTAATTAACAAATGTAATTTTTAGGGTGGGGATGCAAACTCTAATTAGGGTATTACAATTTGGTTTTAGGGATAATTACAAAAATAGTCATAATTGTAACACACATCTCATGTTTTACCAAAAAAAAATCCACCTAACAAAAATACCCACCATTTACGTTATCATATTTACGTGATAGCCAACATTTTCGTGATTTGTACTTTTTAATCATATTTTAATGAATTACGTTACAAAATGTGAATGGTAACGTAATGTACATTACCTTTACGTTACCAAATTCAAATTTTGTTCCTTTCCAAGAAATTGTTGGTAAGATGTCAAATCAAGTACCTTACCTTGGAAATTTGCAAAATTTGATTTGGTAACGTAAAGGTAAGGTACTTTACGTCACCATTCAGTTTTTGTAACGTAATGCATTAAAACATTATTATAAATTACAACTCATGAAAATGTTGGCTATCACGTAAATATAGTAACATTAATTGTGGGTATTTTGCTTAGGGGCTGTTTGATTACATTTTCAATTAAGTGTTGTCTGGATTCAGAGAGCTGTTTTGATTAAGTAATGCTGAATAGAGAAATTTCATTGGAAAAGATAAAATGGGGTAATATTGAAAAATAAATGGTCTGAATGGGGAACACATAGGATTTCTTGGCTTATTAATTGGGCTGACCGAATTTGAGTTCTGATTTTAATAAGTCACTATCAAACAAAGCTTATTTCAAATGGACTAACCGGATTTTTTAGAATAAGTCTAATAAGTTGTTATCAAACAGCCCCTTAGTTATATAATTTAGGTAAAACTTGATGAATGAGTTACAATTATGACTATTTTGTAATTTTTCCTGATATCTTATAAAAAAAACTACAAACATTTATAAATCTTTTATTTAATGAAGGTATGTTATTATATCAGCAGATGTCTTCATATTTGAAGTCATATTACTATAAATAAATGTTTTTTTTTAAATTTTATATAATCTGAATTAACATGAAATGCTTTAATCTCATAACTAAATAGATTTTTAATGAAGCTATTATATTTTTTTGGAGAATAAACTCTATCATATAAGTATATAAGGTATCTTGGTAGAAGATTTAATTGTATGAAAACAACTTTTTATCTATCATTTATGATTTCTTGACCTTTTTTAAAACAAGTTTAGAATCCTAAGTTATCTATATATGAAGAATATTAAATCTGAATAAATTATATTAAATCCTAAACGCAACTTCTTTGTACTCAAAACTTTATCAAAATTATATATGTGAAAACATTACTTAATTTATAATAAAATCTGAATTAAGAAAAACTGTCTCTCTTTTTTTTTTTGAAAAGCTGAAAATTCATAAGAACATCAAGCATGGCAAGAGACTACAATCTCTGAGGCGGAGAAAGTGGACCGTCTCAAACACAAAATATAATCCCGCTATACACAAAGTGGATTAGTTTGTGGATTTCATGGAATTTACATTTAAAATCTTGTATTTCGTTCGCAGATTTTCAGTAAGAAATTAAAATCTCATGATCTTTTAAATCTTTTCCTTCTTTGTTATTTAAAAACTCAGCATCTTTTTTTAGATTTTAAATATCAGTTACCTTGTATTTTTCAGTTTGTAAATCAAACTACTCCAACTCCACGTCTTTTTTTTTTACCCTTGTTTTCTAGCCATAATAGTGCTGATTTTACTCGGAAATTTACCAAAAACAACAATAAAAGAACATTCCTCCTTCGAACCATATCCTCCAAATTGCGACAAAGCAGACACCTTGAAATAGCAACCCCTTTATTATTAGAAACCTTTGAGCATCCCGTTCTAAAAATGTCCCAACCAAATGATGTGGGAAGTATCGAACCCCACCAGGCCTAGATCTTCCGCCCAAACTCCCGAAACCTTGGGACTATACGAAAATACGATAAGATTCAGCCGAGCTACTACAAAGACACAAATTATTTGAAAGGTGCATTCCAAAACGTGCAAGATTTTCTAAAGTTGGAAGTTTATTTTGTTTAGCCCGTCGAACAAAAACATTGACTTTACCAGGAACCCATTGAATAGTATTTCACTAACCACCTATCATTTTATTTAACACATGTGTATACAACTTTAGTATTAGTTTTTGAAGAAAAAAAAAATCAAAACGAACAACCCAAGTAGTGGTGGCAATTTTGACCCAACGGACCAAATGAGCCGAACAGTTAAATAGACCAATTGTAAAAAACTAAAATAGAATATAATTTTTTTTAGAAATAAAAATTCATAAAACGGTGTATTAAAAAATTGATTTCTAAAAAAAAATTCAGAATTATGTAAAATTTATGACTTTTGGATGTCAAGCCGTTTGCTTAAATGAGCTGAATTGACACCCCTAAACCCAAGTATTGGTAAAAGAAATCATTCTAATATAGATATTATATATCATGTTATCGACTTTATCTTTAAAAACTTATAATTTAGTGGTGAAAAAATGGAACAACTTTTAGAATGATTTTTATCATTTTTAATAATGAATATTGATTAAATATATATAATTTTCTTGTTTGATATTGAAAGTTATATTAGTTTTCATTTATAAAACGTGTGATTTTGAAGTTTAAATGAAGTACATGAACAAGTCAAAGACGTCGATTATTATGTTGTTTTTTTCTTTTTTCAAAAGTTGGTATTTTTAGTATTTAGTCATAAAAATAAAAGTATTACTTCAAAATTTAAAAGAAAAGGCAAAAGACGTTAATGAAAATATTGATTATTGTCATTTCTCTTTTGGTGAATTTTTTTAAACGGCAGACTATTCTAATCCTACTCCTATACTATTTATTTGTCCTAAATTGGAACTTTAGAACTTACTTTCTCCACCTAAATTTCAACGTGTATTCGACGAGAGTCGAACCCGTAACATCTCTCTTACATATATCTTACATATAGATGAAGATAATATTTGAATTTTTTTTCCTAAGGTCTGAAAAGTATTTAGATTAGACATTACTTAGGAAAGTTGTTTGCTCATATTTGTAACATGCACTTTGAATAGTGTTCTATAATAAATTTAATATTTTATGACTAATATAATTTAGATATTATTTTAGATAGATATAAGTTAAATCTGATAGAATAAATAAAAAATTAGCTGAAAGGATACCCATTAATTAATGTATTAATTGTAAATATCAATTACTATTTTTTTTTCAAACATGACTTAAGGGAGCTAAGAAATTAATGGAACCAAAAAATTGGTGTGTTTTTTAAATATTTATTCTTTAGGAAGAAAAGTATATATGGAAACAAAGGAAGTTTATGTATTTGTCTTCGTAAAACTACCATCAACTTTTTTTTTCTCTTTATTATTTTTCTTTTTTTTTTTTTTTTTTTTTTTTTTTTTTTTTTCCTTTTAATTTTCTATTTCTTTCCACTGAAGAATGCATTAATCTATTCTTTGAAAAGTCATCTGAAGGGAATTAGGAAAGGGGTTGGCTTTTTTTATACCGTTTTTTATACATTAGAATATCATTTCATGCATATCGTATAAATAATATAAATGAAACTGATATTTTAATTAAAGTTAATTTTAATTTACTTATTAGAATTGACATTTAGTTTTATTTTTGAGATAAATTAGTTTAACAATTATTAAATCTAAAATTCAAAGAAAATAATTAGGTTTGGTTAGGTGCTTAGAAAAAGCTAGCTAAAAACTACAAGCGTCAAAAACTGAAGCATAAGTCGGAAAAGTGTAAAATTGTCGTTTTCTTTTATAATTTGGGAAAGTGAGTAAAATTATTATTTCAAATTAAGATGATCATCTTACGTGGGGTGAGCGACGGGTACCATTTCTCGAATTCGAACCGGTACTGGCACCGACCGGTACCGAATTAATATATTCGATTCGGTATTCGTTTTTTAAATTAGCTAAAATTCGGTATTCGGTACTCTCGGTTCGGTATTCGGTTTTTAAATTAGCTAAAATTCGGTATTCGGGACCGAACCGGCACCATATAAAATTATACGGTTCGGTATTCGGTTTCTTTCAAAACTAATAATTCGGTTTCGGTATTTTCGGGATCGGTACCGGTTCGGTTCGGTCCGGTACCGAGCTCACCCCTAATCTTATGTATTAATGTTTGAGGCACAAAAATACGTAGGTTTTATTCCAATATTTCCTGAGCAAGGTTAACATGGGCAACCGTCCAGACTCAAAATATCTATTATATACTTAGGTCAAAGATTAAACAAGGTTATTGACTAGTAAAGTTATTAGTTTTAACATTATATAATCATAAGTTTTTAAATGTTAATTTATCATTTTTACTTGAATTTTGCTTATTTTGAACATACATATATAATTTATAAGGCTCATTTTATGTTTTTGCACGGGGCCCTGAAAATGATTGGACCGGCTCTGGTCATTCCCACCTTTTAAATATTTACTTTTGATGAACTTTGATGTTATGTCTATATAATATTAATTTCATAAAAAATTATAATAATTATTCTTATATATTTATTCAGAAAGATAATTATAATGTATTCTATTCAATATTAAAAACAACTTGTTATTTCTCGTAAAGAAAAAGTATCAATAAATGTAATATAAAATCCTAAATTTGACAATAAATGTATCGTAAAATTTTTTAGGTCGAGAAAGATAACGTAAAATTCTATTTTGAACGATAAAGGACACAAAATTTAAATTTTTGATCAAGAAAGATAATCAAATGTTATTTTTTTTACAAAAAAAATCCATAAAATTAAAATTTTACATTCTTAATTGGTAATCAATATTTTTTTTTAATCAAAATTATGCATTTAAGTTATTAATCGTAATAGAAATGTTGCATTTAAATCAAGGCATGTGATTTCAAATAGAACAATAAAAGCGAGTTTATTGACATTTACAATCAATCATGTGGCTGCCCTACCAGGCTACCACCGGTTAACTTTTAATTTTAATATGCATTTATATTAATTGTTTTATACAAATAAATAAATATTTAAAATGATATTGAAATTTTTTTGTTACTACAATCAATCCATTTTAATAATAAAAAGTATTGATCATTTCAAAACTAATAAAGTCCCAAGTCATGAGTTCAAAACAATGGTGTGAGGCACCTGCCTTTGACGACCAAAAAAATTTTATTAAAAAAAGGGATAACTGCGTAAAAAACCCCAAACTTATCGGTTTTTTGTGATTAAAACCCCAAACAATTTTTTCGTTACATTGAAAACCCCAAACTAACTAAAAATTCGTAAATTAAGGTTTTATCAATGAGTATCCGGTTGAAATCGGTTATTAATCCTACGTGGACCGGTAAATAACATAGGTAGAATAAATTTTAATTGTTGAAATCGTTTGTCAAATATTACACATCATTTAAACCCCGTTGATAATTTTTAATTGTACTTTTTAAACGGGAATACATCATCAACGGGGGTTTAAATGATGTGTAATATTTGGCAACCAGTTTCAACAATTAAAATTTATTTCACGTAAGTTATTTACTGGTCCACGTAGGCTTTAAAACCGGTTTCAACCGGTTATCCATTGATAAAACCTTGATTTATTGATTTTTAGTTAGTTCGGGGTTTTTTATGCAACGGAAAATGGTTTGGGGTTTTAATCACAATGTTATACTTAAATTAGATACTTTACTCTATAATATAGAGTCTATATAATATAATTTTTTTGTTGACTTTTAAAGTTTATCGCACCTTAAATAATTTCTAAATCCGTGGTTCAAATCTAATAAAAATCAATTGTTTCAAATCTAGGGCGTCAATTTTGGTCTATTCAAGCAAACAGCTGAAATGGATCAATAACTCAAATACAAAAATTTTAAAATTTTTCTTTAAAATTAAATTTTTGTTTAATAAATCATTTTCTAGAATGGACCATTTTTACCGTTTGGCCCGTTGGGTCCAAACTATTAAAATCTTATTACATCCTCAACATTGTGTTTACTTATTTACTTAATGGACTTCTTTCTATTTATTTTATTAAGTTATAATTTTTAATTTCTTGATGCATATCTTTCCAAAAAAAAAAAAAAATCCTAATTCTCATTATAGAGAACATTAATTAATTCTTCATAAATAAACATAATTAGATGTTTTATATGGTATATTAACAAACTTAAAATGAAAAAACACGATCTACCAATCATGTATAAACTTGTGATCGATAAAGTGACTTGTTTTTTTTTTTTATTAAGTTAGCTTAAATGTTTAAGTTGTTATGAAGCAACGGGAAAAGAAAAAGAGACGGTGAAGGCATATGCAAGTTACGATGGATTAGACGATGAGAAGAAGCTCGTTAAATACATATTCGAGTTTGAGGTTGCCGAAGAATTCGGAGAAATAGGAGCCGTGTTGGTGACAAATGAACACTCCAAAGAAATGTACATCAAGAATATCA
This sequence comes from Centrapalus pauciflorus, assembly GCA_020465985.1. NCBI lineage: Eukaryota > Viridiplantae > Streptophyta > Magnoliopsida > Asterales > Asteraceae > Centrapalus > Centrapalus pauciflorus. Next base: position 80,358 of record JAANYP010006670.1, read on the forward strand.
TTCTTGGTGATGGCAACGTCAACTTTATTTGTGAATCGTGGGTACAATCTAAACACGATGATCCAAATAAAAGAATCTTCTTTACGGACAAGGTCAATTTTCATTATATATCATTTTTAGTTTTTTTCTTTTTTTTTTTTTTATCGTATAAAGAATGGTTATAAAAATGACATCGCATTTTAGTTTAAGGTTTATGTTGATTATTTAATTTTCCGTTTAACGTTTATGCTAAAAAAATCATTCAATACTGATATGAGTTTTGTTTCCGTACTGAATCCATTATAAAATTGGTGTGTTTAAGCAATTAGTTGTATCGGATTTTAGTAAACCATATCTGATTTTTCTAATGGAAAAAACGTCTTAGTGATCACACTGATAAAAACTAAAAATATGTTTGACCGGTTACCAAACAAGTTATATTAGTTTTTTCACTTGATTAATGTTGTAAAAACCCACCATATTTTCATATTTTAGCGATTAAGTCCCTAAACATCTTTGTTTTATCAGTTGATTTACCGGCTAATCTGGTAGCCGGTCAAATATATATAATTTTGAATAAGACAAACATAGTTTAGTGACTTAAATAATTGTAAAAAAAGTTTAGAGACTTAATTGAGAAAATGAAAAAAGATGATTGGGTTTATTCAATATTAAACCTATTTTTTATTACAAAACTTAAACTAAATTTTGACATCATTCTTTAACCTGAATAACAGGTCACCGGTAACAAATTTCACAATTGCAATAACAAAAAAATAATGTCAAGACTAAAATAATAATAATAATAACGTTGAGAATCTAAACTGATAATACTAGGAAAAAATAATTTTTTAATATGAATCCTAAAAGTTATGATAAAGTATAAAAGGGTAATAGACACTATAATATATATAGCAAATGAATAATGTCATGTAGAGGGGAGGGAGTTCAATTGAAAACCAACATGTATCAAAAAACTTTGGTAAACATCCATGCACCACCACAAATGCATCACAATTCCCGCGTGATGCATCGACTTTCTGCGTGATGCATCATCTGATCCAATGGCTATAAAGTTGTTCCCAGGTTTTTGATACATATAGGATTTCCATTAAACTCACCCCATGTCATATACACACACACATGTGTGTGTGTGTGTGTGTGTGTGTGTGTGTGTATATATATATATAGATTTAGGTTCAAGTGAGTACCACCTCTAATGCAGCGTACCAGAATGTACCACTCTTAAAAGTAATTTTTTTGAAATTTTTTTTCATGAACATGTTCTAATTAACATTACACAAATCATATGTGAATTTCACGCAAATCCGAACACTCTAAGTGCATGAAAACACACATCACATAAATGAATGTTCACATGTCTTCAAAATTATGTAAGTGTGTGTTCACATCATTTTTTAGGAGCTAAGAGATGTGAATGTATGTGAAATTTATATACGATCTTCAAAATGTTAATTAAAACATTTTTATGAAAAAAAAAATTTAAAAAGTTTTTTTAAAGGTGGTACCTTCTGGTGCGCTGCATTTGGGTGGTACTCTCTCGAACCATATTCTATATATATATATATATATATATATATATATATATATATATATATATATATATATATATATATATATAGAGAGAGAGAGAGAGAGAGAGAGAGAGAGAGAGAGTAAAATGAACATCAAGAACAATACCATTTATGTTTAAAGGCTTTTACGGACTAGCCTCACATTTCACAAGCAAATGTACTCGTAGTTAAGAAACTTGTGTTATGATTTAATTCGTAGACATTCATTATAAATTCATGGTTTGAAACACCACAGGAACGAATCATCTTTGTTCAATAACCAAGAAACTGTTAATTAACGACGTGTTCCAATTGAATGAAAGCAAACGATTAAAGGTTAAGAAAATAAAAGGATTGAAAAGAATGATAATATATGATCTTTTTTCTCACACTTTTGGAAAGAAAAAAGGTGGTCAAAATCAGTCATATTTTTCATCATTTTCTCTCCTCAAATGAAGTTATAAAACACAAATGATTTTGCATTTCTTTTCATATCCATCCTTTACCTTTATTAAATTGAGTTGCGGAACACACACTAAAAGATGAAAGGGACATAATTTTCTTATAGAAACTTAAAAGGGATCGAAGGTATCAATTTGCAAAGTCATATTCTATTTTGATTTTAGATTAAGCTTGTATGTTATCAACGTATTTTTTCAAATACATTGATATAGTACATGAATTTTTTTTTAATTACTCATATGATACGATGCATTTATTTAAATTTTTAGTATTAATATGATATATTTTTGTATATAGTATGGTTTCTTATATAATAGACCCATTTTTTAGCGACACTTTTTTAAAAATGTTTTATATTAAAATAAAAAATTAAAATAGACGTGACAAAAAAAATTATGCATATACATAAAAGAAAATTTACGTTGGTTGTTGGATGTTTTTGAGGCTAGGCGCAGCAGTCTAAGGGCTATCACCGCCATCTTGCAACCGGCCAAACCCAGTGCGCCGAGCATCGGTTATGCCGTTGTGGCGGTGGCTCTGGCTCTGGCTCTGGCGACTGATTAATCGCGATTCAAGTACTAATCAGTAACTAGTATGTTCCGTTTGTGTGAATCAGTCATATCTACCGTCGGAAACGCCGGAGGGGCTGAAGTCGTTAAGAGAGAAAGATTTGGAGTCTCTTCGGGGCAATGGTGAAGGAGAGCGCAAATCATTTGAGAGAATTTATGATTACGATACATATAATGATCTCGGTGACCCCGACGCTAACTCCGATCTGGCTCGACCGGTGCTTGGCGGCGAGAAATATCCTTACCCTAGGCGTTGTCGAACTGGTCGCGAAATGACCTCGACAGGTACAAATACATAATCTGTTTCGTAGCAATACTTCGTTGCATATGCATGTATTAGATCTTATTACCCTTTTATCATCAAATTAGAGGTGTGTTATTACTTGTATGATATCCTCTATAAATGAGACGATTAACAAGTTCAAATTTGATAAACATCGATAACTTTTTTCTAAGTTTTAATTATGATAACTAGGCAGCGCTTTGATCACCATTTTTAGCACAACATAAGTGAATTTTGATCAAATATGAAATCGTTTTCATGATAAAAAAGAAGAAATAGAGCATTCAATGTTTCAATCACCCTTCTATTCAACTGATTGTTTTATGTGATAAAATAGGGCTTTATGTATCGGGTTTATATAATTATTCTACAGTAAACGTACATAGGTAATTGAATTTTTTCGATACAAATTAACCGCTTTTCTAACAATCGTCCCAATTTGGTCATAATAATGAATTGAATAGAGTAGGTTATACGGTTACAGGCGAAAATGTTGCTAAAGCACGTCCCAGCTTGGTCGTGATCATAAATAGGATGTCATGAAGTGCAAAAATGTTGTTAAAAGTGTATTAAAGTATATAGTGATGGTAAAAATGTCATCAAGAAATAAAAATCGACAATGAACAATTTGAACGAGTTTTGAAAAACGGGTGACTTATTTTGTATGAGAACAATAGTTCTTTGTACTTGATCAATCTTGAGTTTCAAGGTTTTGTTGAATTACAGAACCGTGGTCGGAGTCAAGGACAACGCTCCCTTTTTATGTGCCGAGAGATGAAGATTTTTCAGAGATAAAGGAGCTATCATTTGGGGCTAGTACATTGTACTCGGCACTGCAGGCACTTGTACCAACGCTAGAAGCCGTATTTACAAATGTAAACAAAGGGTTTTCATCATTCAGGGATATTGAGTTACTGTATGATGAAGGTGTTGATATCCCTCTCCCTGATAATGGACTACTAAATGCTCTACCAAGACTTATCAAAGCCGTTGGTGACAAAGCCCAAGCTCTACTGCAATTTGAGACTCCTCGAATCATTGACAGTAAGCAAGAAATTCCTACCCAACTGTGTGTGCTTCTGTTTATGATATTGTGCGTTATCTGATTCGTTAATGGTTGTAATCACAGGGGATTCTTTTTCTTGGTTTGGTGATGAGGAGTTTTGTCGGCAAACGCTTGCTGGTGTCAATCCATATAGCATACAGTTGGTCAAGGTGTGTTATGCAAACTTCAATTCTAACAAAAGTCTTTTTAGTATCTTCTAATAAAATGGTGTCAAAAGAAAAAAAAAAAATCCATTTTTACAAACCCCGAATGTGGCTGAGCAGTAGATGACCTGGATTTAGACCCTCTACAGGAAACGTATCGGGTTTGAATCAATCCTGCTTTCAACCTCGCGTGAGATTTCCCAAGTACTATAAAATACATTTTTGTGTCGGAAGAGAACTTGGTTTTATTATTATTCAGGCAGTGTGTGATTAATTATATGGTTGTGGAGATGTTATTGTTAGCATAAAATTGATTCAAGTAGTGATTTGGTTAATGTTCCTGAAAGAAAATTAGAGGAAGTTTAAGCTAATATTGAGATCTAAATATGTAGGAATGGCCTTTGACGAGCAAACTAGACACTGAAGTTTATGGACCAGCAGAATCCGCAATTACCAAAGAGATCATCGAGCAAGAGATCAAAGGTTATATGACGCTTGAGGAGGTAACACATAAGCGACTACACGTTGAAAACACGATGGTCATGCTTGCTATCTTCTCCTTCATTGAAATTTACTTAATAGTTAATACTATGAGTACCATTTCAGGCACTGGAACAAAAGAAGCTATTCATGTTGGATTACCATGATCTGCTCCTACCTTATGTGATCAAAATAAGAGAGCTTGAAGGGACGACGCTCTATGGTTCAAGGACTTTAATGTTTCTCACATCCAGTGGAACATTGAAACCGCTAGCCATTGAGTTGACTCGGCCGTTAATGAATGGGAAACCACAGTGGAAGCATGTGTACACGCCCTCTATGAATGCTACGGATGCCTGGCTCTGGAAGTTAGCCAAGGCTCATGTCCTTGCCCATGATTCTGGTTATCACGAGCTTATCAGCCACTGGTTGGTGGCTCGACTTAATTCTTTTCTACGCCATATCCTTTTGTAAATAACTGAGCCATTTGACTGATTAAGTTGTTTCTCAACTTTGCAGGCTAAGAACTCATTGTGTTATTGAGCCTTTCGTGATTGCTACCAATCGCCAGCTTAGTAAAATGCACCCTATACAGAGACTACTGTGTCCTCATCTCCGATACACAATGGAGATTAACGGCCTTGCTAGATTAGCTCTCATTAATGCTGGTGGTGTTATCGAGTCGAGTTTCTCTACTGACAAATATTCAATGCAACTTTCCTCTGATGCATATGCTCAACTATGGCGATTTGATCAGCAGGCACTTCCAGCTGACCTAATTAGCAGGTAACTAATCAATTACACGTATGTTTTTCGGTATATTAGGTTTCGTGAATTAATGATGGATATGAGGCTTTCATAATCAATAGGGGAATGGCTGTTGAAGATCAAAGTGCACCACATGGGTTAAAACTAACGATTGAGGATTACCCGTTTGCCAATGATGGTCTAATTCTCTGGGATGCCATTGAACAGTGGGCTACTTCTTACGTCAACCACTACTACCCACAAGCGAATCTCGTAGAATCTGATGAAGAACTTCAAGCATGGTGGACTGAAATACGAACCGTTGGACATGGAGACAAGAAGGACGAACCATGGTGGCCACAGCTCAAAACCCAGCAGGATTTGATTGGAGTTGTCTCCACAATCATGTGGGTGTCTTCGGCTCACCATTCAGCGGTTAACTTTGGCCAGTATGATTATGCCGGTTATTTCCCCAACAGACCAACTATTGCCAGGACTAAAATGCCGAATGAAGATCCAACTGCTGAAGACTGGGAAGCATTCCTAAATAAGCCTGAGGATTTTCTGTTGAATTCTTTTCCTACAAAGATTCAAGCTACCAAAGTAATGACTGTTTTAAACGTTTTATCGAATCATTCTCCGGACGAAGAGTACATTGGCTTCAACATGGAACCAGCGTGGGAGGCCGAGCCAGCTATAAAGGCTGCCTTCGAAGAGTTCAGCAGAAGGTTAATGGAGCTCGAAAGTATCATAGACTCAAGGAACCAGGATCCCAACTTTGTGAACCGAAGCGGAGCTGGGTTGGTTCCGTATGAGCTTCTCAAGCCATTTTCTGGACCTGGGGTGACCGGAAAGGGTGTTCCTTATAGCATCTCCATCTAATTAGCGTCACATGGTTCTACCACCGACGTTAACGTAAATAAGAACGGTAATTATCGTTTTCTCTAATACATGGTTAAATTCTTTTATGTTTCATATGAATTGTTGTTAAGTTTGATGTCTGTTAAAGAATATTAAGACCTCATTTGTTTTTCATTCAGAGCCTCTTAAAAACGTCTGAGGTCTAAAGTTCAGATCTATAATACATTAAGATTGTTTGTTTAAATTCAGACCTAAGAGGTTGAAACCTCTTAGGCCTCATTTGTTTTTCATTCAGTGGCTCTTAAAAACCTCTGAAGTCTAAAGTTCAGATCTATAATAAATTAAGATTGTTTGTTTAAATTCAGACTTAAGAGGTTGAAACCTCTGAATTTTAAGAGGATGAGAGTTGTCTGAATTAAAATTAAGAGCCTCTTAATTTCAGATCTTAAGGCCTCCTCTTAATTTCAGACGTGGTTTTCAGACTTCAGACATTTAACCTCTTAAAAAACAAATACCACCTAATTTTCCTCTGAATTTTAAGAGGATGAGAGTTGTTTGAATTAAAATTAAGAGCCTCTTAATTTCAGATCTTAATGTCTCATCTTAATTTCAGACGTGGTTTTCAGAACGTTTAACTTCTTAAAAAACAAATACCACCTAAGACTTCATATTCAAAGGAAGAGGCACGAAATAAAGCTTAGTCCATTAATTATTCTTGTAATATTATTGAAAGAGAATTAGAAAACAAAGACCAGCTCTCGAGCTGGTCAATTAGAACGTAGTCGATCGTTTCGTTTTCTAGCCCCGAATACGCAAGAAATTGGTGAACCAAGTTGACGAAAACTTTGGATATCGTCTCAAGTCGTTGCCGTAGTCTACAAAATGTAGCCCAAACCGGACCGAATAACCACGTTCCCATTCGAAATTGTCCATCAATGACCATGCAAAGTAGCCTTTCACATTCACCCCTGCACTACATTCATCCAACAATTAAGTTCATGTTATTTCGTTTCGAAACAAAATTTATGCATTTTAAACACTTTTTTTTGTGATTTATTTCAAGATTTCGGGATCGAAAGAGGTTACTTGATCGCCTGTTGTAGTTTTTGAAGATGTCCTAAATAGTATTGAACCCGAAAATCGTCTTGAAGGGTTGTTCGTAGAGATAACGAGGAATTGTTTGGCTCGTCAACTCCTGCATGAAATTCGATGTTTATTTTAACGTTTTTAGTTCATTAATTATACTTTCAAAATCAATTTCTAATCAAGTGTCATTAAACTTAAGTGACACTTTTTGGGCCAAATTTACACTTCTAGCATCAAAATAGAACATGTTCTAATTCTAAAACTAAATAAAAAACAAGATAAAGTAAACTCAATTAACTTTTTTTTATTTTCTCAATTAAGTCGCTAAACTTTTTTTCAATTGTTTAAGTCCCAAAACTATGTTTATCTTATTCAAAAGTATATATTTTTGACCGGCTAACCCGTAAAACCCAACTGATAAAACAAAAGATTTAGGGACTTAATCGCTAAAATATGTAAAAATGATGAGTTTTTTCCAACATTAATCAAGTAACAAACTAAGATCACTTGTTTGGTAACCGTTAAACAGACAAATATACACTTTTGAATAAAACAAAAATAGTTTGGGGACTTAAATGATAAGAAAAAAAGTTTAAAGATTTAATCACGAAAATAATAAGACAAAAACAGTTTAGTGGCTTAAATGAGTTTTTTAATATTTACCCTATTTTATAACATAGATGGTATAAAAATATTTTTAATACTTTCACTATCATTTTCATAACTTGATATTACATACCATTTTCCATAATGTAAATTGCAGGATTGTTGTAATTGTTCTTGATATACACCAGGAGATCGTGTATCCCTTGAGGGTATGCCCGAAGCCAATCCGACCCGCCCTGGAAATGAATTCGGGTTTTTTTCAAATAATTTTATAATTTATTATAAGCCAAAAAACAATTTGTTAACAAATATACCTTGGAACCAATTGGAACTCCATTCCTTTCAACTGTTAAACCAAAATAATAATCATGTAAGATAATAAGGTATGTTGATTCAACTCGTATAAAAACTCGATCGATGAATTACAAACGTACTCGATAATCTAGCTTGAGAATCAGATGAACGAGTCATGTTATCAGTAACGGCCTGCGAAACATGTTGCACATAGTTTGCAGTATAGTAGTTCAACCCAAGAAAATCCAACGAGTTCCTCAACGTGTACGATTCTTCTGCTGTGAATCGAGGTAGTCTATTTGCAACGTTGATTCGCATGCTCTCGGGGTACTCCCCGAAAGTTAGTGGATTCATAAACCTGTCATTATTTCATCGATAAAATATAATGTACGTATAAAAGGTTTTATATCACTAAATAACAACCTACTTTTTTTTTTATTTCTCTAGTTGAGGCCATTGCACTTTCCTTCCATGCCACAGTTAGGTTGTAGTTTCAAAACTCATCCTGATTTAGTATTTATTGTTGATTTTTTTTAGGAAAACATTTGTACCGACAAATTTACACTTACTAATATCGAAAAAAACCCCATAAAATTTCCTAAACTTTTTCTACTGGTTGTTTAAATCCCTTTTGACTTATTCAAAAAACTCACTATCTTTACATGTTTTTGCTATTAAGTCCCTAAACTTTTTGTTTTATTGGTTGTGTTTTACATACTCATCCGGTACCCGGTCAAAAATATATACTTTTGAATAATGCAAAAATAGTTTAGGAACTTAAACAATCGGAAAAAAAAAATTAAGAGATTTAATCGTGAAAATGAGAAAAGTTTACAGGGTTTTTTCAATATTAACCCTTTTAGGGTTTTAGTAACAATTTATTTATAAATGCTAATGTCCAATTAAGACGGATTTTGAAAGTACAATAGCTTAATCAACAATGACCTAAATGAATACATAAGTTATTATTTAATGATATAAATCAGATATAAAACGTAATCGAATCAACCTGTACATACCAACCGAAATCAAAATCAAGAGCACGGATCGCAGCATCGCGATGTAACTTCCCATCGGAGTAGGGTACCATCCATCTCGTCACAAGCGAGATTCCGATCTTGCCATTTTGCGGTCCCTAGTGATGTTTTTCGATTTAGAGAAAAATTAACTGTCACGAAAAAGTTCTTAATTCGAAAAGATAAACAAATCATCAAAACCTGATATATATCATGATACAATTTAACAGCAGCAGCATGGGAAAGAAGCAGATTATGGGTAACGATATACGGCTCGAGGCCCGAATCGCCACGAGTACAATTAGCCACGAAATTCGAACACCGGCCAGGCGCATAATAGCCTTTGTCATAACCTCCGACACTGTAGCTCCATGGTTCATTAAGGGTAATCCAGTACTTGACCCGATCACCAAATCTTCTAAAACATAGCTCAGCAAAATCACGAAAATCATTTCTGCATATAATTAATTAATTAACTATAATTAAATATTAAAAAATTACGAATTTAAATTGTTTAATTAATTACTTACACGATACGAGAACTCAAGAAACCTCCATACTCGTCTTCTAGAGCTTGTGGAAGATCCCAGTGAAATAAAGTCACAAATGGTTCAAGATCTATCAAGAACTCGTATGAATTAATTATTTATTAATTATTATATCATAATTGAAAAAAAAAAAAAAAGAAAGAATTAGTGAGTAATTAATTAGTGTTGAATACCATTGGATCGAAGTTCGTTTATGAGCTTATTGTAGTATGCAATTCCATGCTCATTGATGCCACTACTTATTTTTCCATCTGCAAAATAACATTTAAATTAATTATGAAGAATATCTATAATCAATTTAATTAGAAAATATATATATATATAAATAATTAGTATAATATATTGATTTACGTGGTATAATTCGAGACCATGATACTGAAAAACTGTATGCATCCATGCCCATTTGCTTTAGCATCTTCACATCCTCCTGTAAATTTTCTTAATTAATTATTAATTTTTAAAGAAAAAAAAATGCTAAATCACACTAAAATGCAACATACTTTTATCAAATTTTATTTTCAAAGTGCATAGCCTCAAAAGTTGTTTGGGTAAATATTTGTAACGATCGATGTGGTTTCAAATTAATTAGAAAGTAAAACCTTGTATCGATGATAACTATCTGTAGCCATGATCGCGTTACTGCGATCAATAATCTTTTCTGAAATTAAAACAGATAATATGTTAAGTTATATTTTGATAGTAATTATTTATGAAATAAATCAAAAACAAAGAAAGACCCGGATGTCTTCGAGTAAAAGTATCCCATATACTTGGAGCTCTACCATCTTCGTTTGCTCCACCTTCGTTCTGTGAAAAAAAAAAGACCAATTAATCTGAACAAATATCGATGTTTATATATATACTTGGATCTAAATGTTAATCTTTGTTTTGTTTGAAGCACAAATTACTAATTATGATCAATAATATTAAAAAGAATAGTTAATTACCTGAAAAGAAGTCGTGGCTGAACCAAAAACAAAATCATTAGGAAAACTTGAGCGATTTACTATCGTTAAACCCCAATTAGGAGGTAAACCTACGTTATTTGAAGATGCTTCCAACACGTTAATCATTGAAACTACATAGATCGTGGTAGTTATAAACCCTAAAATCAAAATACGAGCTTCGAAATGTAAATGCATTCTTAATATATGTTTTTCGAGTTCCTAAGTTTGTTTAATCATACATTAATCAATAGTCGACGAAATGAATTGAGTTTAAGTGGTATTTATAGTGTCATTTAGAAGATGTTGAACCGGGGTAGTTTGATTAATTTGACTGATAAAAAAACTATTGCTATATATGTGTTTTTCACTAAAAAGGTGTATTTTTATTGATTTTTAACGTTTTTAGGTTTAAAAAAAAATTTACAAAAAAACTCGAAACCGAACAGAAAACCAACGAAACATGTTGAACCGGTACCATCAAGACTCGTTCTTTAGTTTCATATTTTAGTATTTTTTTTTAGTTTTCTGGTTGATTCGATTAGATTTTGGACTCTTGCACGTCTTAATATATATTCTCGAATTCAAATTAAAGATATTACTTTTTCATTTTCAGATTTTATTAATACAAGTATTAATTGGATTTTTTTTTTTCTTTTTGAAGTAAAAGAGATCATAGAGAAAGAACCCCAGGAAACGTGGGATTATTTTTGTGATTAATGAAATGCATGGTCTATCTACCTTAATCAAATGCATGCTCTATCTACCTATAATATATATAAAATTTTAATTTATGATATTCACCTAGGATCGAGATTCATGGAGTACTATATTAGACTAAAGTACTGATAAACTATATTATATGTACATGTCATTACAAGAAAATGTTAAATTTCATGTATAATTATTATATATATATATATATATATATATATATATATATATATATATATATATATATATATATATATATATATATATATATATATATAGATGAGATCATTGCAGAACCTAAATTTAGTGTAGAACTGTAGAACCAATATTGTTCATAGATTAGAATAATCTAATGGTCTTGATTAAAAGAGTTAAGTTTAGAATTAGTGAAAAAAAGATTGGTAATAGTGATATTTTAATTCTTGGAGGGGTAAAAAAGGAAAAGATTGGAAATAGCAAAAAGATTGACATTAGCAAAATAAATATCTTTTTTCTTTAAATTAAAATAACATTAATATTATTAATTTTTAAATCAAAAAAATTATACCATAAAAACGAGAATTTTATACTCTTTAAAACGAGACCGGTCATGATATATTTTTTTCGAAAAAATTTTACGTGTTTATTTTTCGTAAAAAAAAATTACCCAGACCACGATGCAATATATCATGGTGAGATAATGAGATCATTCGATATCGAATGAACACTTTGATATCGTATATTTAACGTCAATGCAACACTGCATATACGCTCATTATTAACAGAGCTAAAATAATAGTCACAATTAGTAGTCAAAGTTGGTGGATTTAACGAGAACAGTTATGATATATATTTTTTATTTTTCGTAAAAAAAATTTTACCCAGACCACGATGCAATATATCATGGTGAGATCATGAGATCATTCGATATCGAATGAACACTTTGATATCGTATATTTAACGTCAATGCAACATTGCATATACGTTCATTACTAACAGAGCCAAAATAATAGTCACAATTAGTAGTCAAAGTTGGTGGATTTAACGAGAACGGCTATGATATATATTTTTTTTATTTTTCGTAAAAAAAAAATTTTATCCAGACCACGATGCAATATATCATGGTGAGATCATGAGATCATTCGATATCGAATGAACACTTTGATACCGTATATTTAACGTTCATGCAACACTGCATATACGTTCATAATTAACAGAGATAAATAATAGTCAAAATTAGTAGTCAAAGTTGGTGGATTTAACGAGAACGGTCATAAATATATTTTTTTGAAAAAAAATTTACGTGTTTATTTTTCGTAAATTTTTTTAACCCATACGACCATTCGATGTCGAATGAACACTTTGATATCGTATATTTAACGTCGATGCAACACTGGATGTCCATTATATATTAAAAGAGTAAAAAAAAAAGTCAAAGTGGACAGTCAAACTTGGTAGGCTGCTATTAATTCAATGTTAATTGTATAATTATCATCTTATCCCTAGTGTTATATTATAATCTAATGGTTTAGATTGGTAGGCTGCTGTGTGTGTGTGTGTGTGTGTGTGTGTGTGTTCGAAATTGTTTTATAATTAAGTTGTTTGTATCATTCACATGTTCGTTAAGATAAAATATTTAATTTCATGCAAAAATACACATGTACATGCATATTGCACATTTGAACATGTGCATCTTGTTATTTTGCATGAAATTGAACATTTTATCACAATGAACGTGCAAATGATGGGAACTAATCAATAATAATGCACATTTGAACATATGTATATTGTAGTTGTGTATTAAATTTAACATTTTATCGTAATGAACATGTACATTTAATATGGTAGTCCAGTACTCCAATTAAAAATGATACTCCATAGATCTTGAACACACACACGCACACACACACACACAGATATATATATATATATATACACTAGTTGTAGTACCCGCGCGTTGCGGCGGGAAGTTGATCTTATATCTATAACGTAATATTAAGAATTTAAAATCTTTGAATAACATGAAACAAATATAACGTAAGAATGAGCTATGAATCATTGGTGAATATATTTAAAATTTATGTCTGAACAAAATAGAAATCATTTTGCAAAACCATATATGTCCTATTGGTAGTACATGTAGCTTGTCATTCATCAACAAACACATGATTTTCAACTTCCAAAATCCAAATAACAAACCAACAATTGATTTCAACATAAAATTAAAAAAAAACAATGCATAATCGGTTTCAACATTAAAGCATGCTCTAAACTACCAAATCTTTTCCGACTTAGCTATCAAGCTTAGAATCATTATTGTCATGATGATTTTGCACTTGCTTTCGATAAATGTCAACATATGTTACTTTAATCCAGGAAGCAACCATTTCCATGACATAAACGACAAGCATATAAATGAGGAGACAATATACTGTAAGGACAAGAAATCATAATCATTGTAAACACAACTAAGATGCAAGATAGAATTGCTTAAAGTTACAATAATAATTCAATCCTATATTAGTCAATCCTATGTAATTTGAATACCCATGAAAAATATTACTACTATAGCATTGTGCTAAATCTAACGTTGCAATAAAGTGTCTTGGTGACTTGGTGCAGGTTGATCATGGTAAAAATTCCTCTAATTTGTGTAGAACCTAGCATGCAAGGCCAAACACAACACTTCTTGGAATTTCTTTTACTTCCAAGTCATCATCAAATGGTATATGGACATCTAGTAACTTGAAATATATTAACGAAAGTTAACGAAACCAATTGAATCCTGATATAATATATTTGATTGATTAAAAGAAGATACAACTTCTTTTGAGTAGAAATAGAAAATAACAAACGTGAAGCTTACTGCTAGCAAACAAACATTTGTATTCAGTCATCCCCATCAATGAGACAAAGTTCATCCAAACCAAGCTTCTTGATTGTTTCCTAACTGCAACATCGTTGACAACTTTAAGTTGTAATTTGATGAGATCATGATATTTGTAAATATTTTAGAGTAATAATGCTTTTATTTTATAAAAAAAAGTTTAGAATTTGTGCATTTTGGAGTGGTTCTCACATTTAGACGGAATATAGGGTTATTACCGGAACACAACCCTAAAACCATAGATAACTTGTTTACAGAAGCATTTAAGACTTTAATGGTGTGGCTATTTAAGTAGAGGGGGTGGTTAACTTTCCTTGCTGTAATATGAGAATTTTTTTCGCACATATAACTTGCCTGGCATTACAAATCACAAATTTACATCAATTCAAATGTTACATATTTTCCTATTGCAGGGTCCTGTAAATTGTGTGTGTCTCCATACTGTTAAACCAAGTTTGCGACCATTATCTATGGCTATGTCTACCGTGTCGATTCATGTGTTTGGTGATGTGCCTTCTTCTCCTCTTGTCGGTTCAGGTTTGTCCTCCTATGTCTGTTCATTTGTACTCCAGCATGATTAAGTTTACAGGATGGAGTTCTAGTTATAAGAAAAAGAAAAAACAAATCCTGCTAATTATTTTCCAGAAAATTGCTTGTTTGGATACCTATTATTATACTCATGCTTTTTCTCACAAGTCGTCATTCAATGAATTTAGCATTTGATCATTGAGTCCTTGTTCCTAGTAAGAAGTTGCAAAGGGCTCATCCTTTTGTTTGTAATACAGGACAATATTAACAACTGGAGGACATCTGCTTTGATCCTAACTTCGATACTGTTTTTGGCTGTTGGAATTTGGTTTATAGGTATGACTTAAGTGCTTGTTTAATTCGGTATGAGTAGACTAAGCAGCAAACTGGTACCTCAAAACCCTTTTTCGATGGTCAATCGGTGAACCAAGTCATCCGTGGGAACAAAAATTAGGACACGAATTTGACAATCTTCTTTCTTTCTTATTTTTTTGACAGGTGTTTTTCTTCACAGCGTTGACAGATATGATGAACATAGCGACCATCCAACTGTAGAGCGATCAAATACGACACCTCTACTTGAGGAGAGGACGACTGAAACAGCCACTGGTTCTGCCGAATTGTAAACTCGGCAGAGTTGTTAAGGCAGTCTAGTTATCTTTCTTTTAACATGTAGTAGATGTACAACCTTACCAGCTATTCGTTTATATTATACCTAATTCTGACCTTTTTTGTAACTAATTTCATTTTGACCATAGCCACTATTCCAAATTTGTTCATAGTTAAATTACAATATTTTTCTGCATCTTACCTTTCAAAAATCACACAACTAACAAGGAAATCCATGGCTCTGGTGTAGGTCTATTATCTACCAGTAACTACGTAAAATTGAAATTGTTTATTTCAAATTAAAAAATGATTCATCACAAGTCCTCACGTGCCATTTGGTTTGAAATGTTTAAACAACTCATTTAGGATGTGGATTTAGAATTCTTCTCATGTTATGTTTGGATAAAATATAAATGGAATTTAGCATTTCATATTCATTCACTTCTCTTCCTTTTAAATCTAGCATTTTAAATTCATGTTTTGTTCTATGAATTCCTCTGCATTTATTTTTACGTGCACTTGTTTGCACAAGGCATACCAGTCATTCGATTTCTATTCCGTAGCATAGATGGGTCAAACAAGCCCTTTGACGAAATGCCTTCAAATCATTCAAATATAAAATTACAAACAGTAGCCTGGTAGATTGGGAACGAAGTATTACCTGTTCATGTAAAAAAAAACAATTGCAGTGAAGGATCCACCGGCAAGATCTCTGGCGAGACGGTTTTGATTGAACGGACAACGTACGGTGAGTGAGGGCTCCGGCAGCAAATTGACGGTGCCAATATCTATCCTCCCTATAAGGTGGCTGCTGGTTGTGATCCATTGGTGGTGACTGTAGAGGATTCCGGCGGAAGCTGCCTGATACTATGATGGCGATGGTTAGTGGTCGGAATTATGAATCAAAACTCGTGTACTCGTCCGCTCTATTTGAGGAATAAATTGCACAAGTGAGAAATGATTGAACGAGGATAAGCACAGTGAGGAAGCCAAGAGGTGTAACTGTTTTAGAGGATTGATGAAGCAACGTCTCTCATTGGATGTGTACTTAAAAAAACTGTAATACACTCTTTATAAAGTAGTAATAGATATATGTGTGTGTGAGTTTAATGGAGAACCTCTATGCATCGATAAACCTTGGAGAACTACAATGCATCGCTAGAAAATCGTGATGCATCGGAATTTGATGCATCACGTGAGAATAATGATGCATCATGCGGGAATTGTACGTGATGCATTTGTGGTGGTGCATGGAGGTTCTTCGAGGTTCTTCAATGCATGAAGATTCTCCATTGAACCCCCTTCTATATATATACACACATACACGCACTAGTTTATGATCACACGAATTACGTGATTAATTATTAATGAATAATGGTTAGATAGAATCGTAAACTTAAAAATTAAACCATATAAATGTTAATTCTTATAAAAAGATTACAGTTATTTGTCATATATATTATTTATCTATCATTTTGAAAATCCATGAACGTAAGTTTATTTTGAATTTATATATATTTAATCGATATAACTTAAAATTGTTATTTTATGTAAAACATAATGTTTTATATATTTTATAATCAATGGATATAATTTAGATGTAGATTTAAGTTTTATCTATTTATTAATATTTAAAGATATAAGAAATAATAAATTGTATATATTTTTTATATTTATTAATCTTTATAGATATTTATTTTAGAAATAATAAAATGTAATTATGTGTTTAGGTGAAACTTGATGATGACATGTGACAATTTTTGTTCTCTTTATCATATACATATATATTAAATATGTTTAATGTGAGTACCAATATTTTGCAAAATACAGTGCGTACATGTGAACATGTTTGTGAAAAAATGTCTTTTCTAATAAAAATCATATTCATGTAGATACACTATTTGTAAAAAATTACACACATTTACACTTTCTAGCACCTTAAAAATAATGTGAACGTGAAAAAATATACGTACACACGTTTGGTGTGAAAATTTTCAATGTAGTCTTATATTGTTAATTTAAAATTATTATGGAAAAAATTTAAAAATAATGGTTCAAGATAACTTTGTTACTCCACGGGGTCTTACACATCACTAATTACTTATTCTTTGACTTTACTTTGACCCCGTAATTGTGTATTTACTGTGTTGAACTTTAATTGTTTTATTTTATCTCAATGTGTGATAAATACACCATAATGAACCTGTTATATCATTTTATATTGACAATATCACTGTTTGTTCAATATCATAATTTCCGTGAAAATTTTCAACTTTAATTGTCCAACCTCAGATCCCCTTGGGTCCAAAGTTCCAACCTTAATCCGAAGTTTGCATGTGTCGCACCCGAAGTTCGGATGTCCATTGATCTTAAGTTCAATAGTTGGTTGCTTTATAATCTAATTTCATCTGAAGTTGTCATTTAATCTGAAGTTTGGATTCTACATGTTTTGAAGTTTGCAACTTTTGTTCCAAATAATGTTTATCTTGAACCTGAAGTTCAACACTTAGCAGCTCAAATTTTGACCTAAATTCATTTTTTTCGATTTATGCATATAAATACCATAAAACTTATATATAACACATATGGAACAAGAACACACACTAAAAACACATATTAAGATTCAAAATCTTACCTAGGAGTTGACTTTGATCTTGAAACTGTATAGGAAGCTTGCATACATACATACATACATGCATGCATACATACAGATTACAGACACACATATACAGTTTCTTAATCATGTTTAAATTAATGTGCGCATGATACGTGAATTTCACACGCATTTACACTTTTATGTCCTTAAATTTTGTGTCAATGGTCATGTATGATTATATGAATGGTCGTCTAAGTAAATGATCATTCACATGATTTTTAAAGACCTAAAAAGTGTAAAATTTATATAACATGTGTGTTACATTAATTTAAACATTAGAATACATACCTACGTACATACATACATACATACATACATACATACATACATACATACATACATACATACATACATACATACATACATACATACATACATACATATATATATATATATATATATATATATATATATATATATATATATATATATATATATATAGAGGTGGGTTCAATGGAGAACCTCTATGCATCGAAGAACCTTGAAGAACCTTCATTCATCATCACAAATGCATCACAATTCTCCCGTAATGCATCATTATTTCCACGTGATGCATCAAATTATTGCGTGATGCATCGAATTCTACATTATTTCCACGTGATGCATCAAATTCCCGCTTGATGCATCAATTTCTACATGATGCATTTCAGTTATTCTAGCGATGCATTGTGGTTCTCCAAGGTTCTTCGATGCATAAGGTACTTTATTGAACTCACCCCTATATATATATATGTATATGTATATGTATTTCGAAATATAGAAACTTAATAGGTCATGATAAATAATAATATCATTTTTATAGACTTTCATAAAAAATAATATTTAGATCTTTACATTTTAGTCTACTATATTTTATACAAACATCAATATATTAAAGGGATAACTGCGCAAAAAACCTTCAAGTTGTCGGCTTTTTGTAATTAAAACCCCAAACTATTTTTCGTTGCATAGAAAACCCCGAATTAACTAAAAATCAGTAAATTAAGGTTTTATCAATGGGTAACCGGTTGAAACCAGTTATTAATCCTACATGGACCGGTAAATAACCTATGTGGAATAAATTTTAATTGTTGAAACCAGTTGTCAAGTATTACACATCATTTAAACCCCCGTTCATTATGTAATCATGTTTAAAAATTACAATTAAAATTTATCAATGGGGGTTTAAATGATGTGTAATACTTAGTAAACGGTTTTAACAATTAAAACTTATTCCACGTAGGTTATTTACCAGTCCCCGTAGGATTAATAACTGGTTACCCATTGATAAAACCTTAATTTACTGATTTTTAGTTAGTTCGGGGTTTTCTATGCAACGAAAAATGGTTTGGGGTTTTAATTACAAAAAGCCGACAACTTGGAGGTTTTTTGCGCAGTATAATAAACTAGTATCCATTACAACATGTAGATAAAATCTTATATCATATTCTCATTAAACTTTGAAATATTATACATGTTTTAAATGTATTATACATTAAATATATACGATATTTCAAAACTTAAAAGAGGTATATATGAAATGAAATATTCCATATAAGTAAAGCCTAATTTGCTAATTTTATAAAAGTCTGGTCAAGAATCTTCATAAATTTGAATGGCCGACATAGTTATCATGGGCTAGACCACAAACTGTACTGAAAACTGGTCCACCCACGGCCTAACTTAATAACAGGCCGCAGCCCACTGTGGGTTGGACTCTATCTAAAACTCTCAACAAACACTAACCAACAACTAATAAATTAGAGATAATATTAAAAAAAAAACACATTGACTTTCATGCAATTATCAATTAATTCATTAAACTTTTTTCCCGAGTGTTTAAGTCTCTAAATAAAATTTATCTTATTCAAAACTATATATTTTTAACATGTTACCTACTTAACATGTAAAACAATGAGTTCCTAGAATTGTTTATTGTTAAAAAAACCAACTTTCTTTTCCTATTTTTACGATTAAGGCACTGGACTTTCTTTTTTCTTGTTTAGGTCCTGTACTGTTTACTGATTAGTGACCTGCTAAACAGGTCAAACATATAGTTTTGAATAAAACAAAAATTGTCTAAAGACTTAAACAATCGGAAAAAAAAAATACAGTGACTTAATCGATACATTTATAAAATTTCGCAGAATTTTTTCAATATTAACCCGATAATTATATAAATTACAAATTACAACCTTCAAATTAAAAATATTGATACATAATATCATTGTTTCTTAAGGATTCTAATTATATAAATCATAATAAGAAAAATAAGATGTATACCTCAATTTAACAAACAAAGTAACGTTTCCTACAAAACAATTTTGGATCAACAAAGTTGTACTTTTGGTGGAATGGAAAATGAATAGAATGGAAAGGATAATAAACATTTTCATTATTTTCTCTCCAATATTTGAAAGGAAAGCAAAATCTATCTGATTTCCATCATTTTCCTTCCTTAAATGAAGTTATGGAACACGACAGATTTTATAGTTTATTCTAATTCCATTCATTTCTCTCGTTAAGTGAGGTTGTGGAACACAACGTAAATCACGCATGCGTTACAAGAAGTTTGGAAGAAAGATCGAAAAGAACCCGAAAAGATAACAATGCATGTCTTTTTAAAGAGCATCTATAACAGATAAATCATATATCATACAAGAAACTAGGTCTAGAGTCAAATGTAGCATATATCCAAGCCAAAACAAAACATGGTTACTCTTATCAATCAATCCATAATAGCTTCCTAATTAATTGATCAAATCGAAAAGGCGAAAAAAAAGTTAAAAACATTAACAATACGAGACTAGAAATCGCGACGCTAATCCCCAAATGAGGTGCAAACTTCTCTCGTGCTTCGTCCGCTTGTCTTTACTTGCATTCAACACCAGCTTCGGCTGCTCGATGAGGTTTGTTTTTCCTCCTGCTTCCATTATGACGAAAACCATTAGATTTGGTTTCGTTCGGGCTTCTTTCCTCTTTCACTAAATCTCCCTTTTCCTTTAATTGTTTGTTTCGTTTCCTTTTCTTCGCATCCTCATTATCTTCGTCGTCTTCTTCCATCTTTTCAACATCTTCGTCTCCTTCATCCACCAATGGCTTAATCGGCCTGCCCCTTCGCTTCTGAGCAGGGATCTTTTCGTCTTCACCGCTTCCAGGATCATCGCTATTCGTTAACGTAAATTTCTTCCCTTTTCCTCTACCCCTACCCATGCTTGAACCAATCAAGAAACTTACAATACCAGTCACAAATTCTGCCAGATTAAGTTTTGACAAAAGAAAAAAAAAATGCATCTTGATAGTTAATAATTTGAATAAAGAAAGTCCCTTAAACACTAATAAAATCAACCATAATCAAGAAACTTACAATACCAGTCACAAATTCTGCCAGATTAAGTTTTGACAGAAGAAAAAAAAATGCATCTTGATGGTTAATAATTTGAATAAAGAAAGTCCCTTAAACACTAATAAAATCAACCATAATCAAGAAACTTACAATACCAGTCACAAATTCTGACATATTAAGTTTTGACAAAAGAAAAAAAAAATGCATCTTGATAGTTAATAATTTGAATAAAGAAAGTCCCTTAAACACTAATAAAATCAACCATAATCAAGAAAAGAATCATGGGTATTGGCCCATTGGGTACATTTGCATTTATACAACAACTGAACAACCCATCACCAAGAACCCTAAAGATGAAAACTTTATTGATGTCCTAAATGAAAGAAGAGATAAATTAACAAATAAATCATGGGTATGGTATAATGACAGATTTGGGTTGGAATCAAAACCCTATATACATACAGTCTATAGAACATAACAATCATCAAGAAGCATATGGATGAGATCTATAAAATGGAGTCAAAAGTGTAGCTAGATCCAAGAAATCATAATTTTGATTCGATGCAAAACCCAAAAATTAAAAAAACATGTTGAAGCAGCAAATAGGAATCAAGAAACATAATCTGATTAAGAAGAAAGTAAACTGACCATGTGGTGTGAGGAATGAGAAGAGCCTCTCTGCAGTTAAAGCATCAAACTTTTTGTAAGAAAAAATGGGGATTGTGTGCAAGAAACAGAAAACCCAGATCAAGAAAGTATTTGAAAGAAAGAATGAGGTCCCAAAAGGCAATGAAGATTGAAGAAGAGAGAGAGAGAGAGAGAGAGAGAGAGAGAGAGAGAGAGAGAGAAGGGTGTTTGTGTGTGGGGTTTTATGCAGATGGGAATTCAGTTTGGAAAGTGAAATAGGTATGGAGGAGGGGAGGGGAGGAAAGGTGTTAGTTAAGTTAAGTGTGAGGAAATCTATAAATTCAAATCCATATCCAAAGACAAGGTCCAAAGTCTAAAAAGGGGTAGATTTGGTAAGAACTTGGAAAAGGTTGTTTGTTTACTTAAATCACATTCACACCCTTCAAAATTACCCATCATCAATTTATCATCATCTTCTTCAACATCATCATCTTTTTCCTTTTGTTCTCTTTCTCTTTGTTATATACCTTTAATTTAATTTTTACATCTCTAGTACTATTTAAGTAAAATCATGTATTTAAACCAATATAATTAGAAAAGCATGTGCAATGTAGAAAACTTTTTACATTGTGTTCCCGGGTTAAAATTTGAGGAGTAAAAAAAGGATTCGGAAAAAATTGTGCAACGTAGGAAACTTTTACGTCGTGTTCCAGGTTAATTGAGGAAAAAGAAAAGGTATTTCTATACGTACACCCCTTCAATTGCTAATCACACATCTCCTTCTTAATGTGAGAGGAGTAACTTTTAATCATTGAGTCTCATGTTATTAAGGAAAATCATGTGAGCAATGGGGTGTATGATTAGTTAAAATTAATGTGAAGGGATGTACATATAGCAATGCCCAAAAGAAATGATTCAGAAGAAAATATAAAAATAATTTGTATGAGTTTTTTTTAAGGATACATGATAAATGAAATTAAAAAAATTGTGTTCTGAGTTTTTAAAAGAAAAGGAAGGGAAAGAATTTCAACCAAATGAAAAGTTTGATTGTATTATCTTCCAAACTTTCATTTCAATTTTTTTTACGCATTTCAAAGGTCGGAAACATAAAGTTAATATAACTCTTTAATGGTCTAATCAAATAAAAGTATAAAGAAAAGAGAATGAATCAATAAAACACTTAAGTGACATAATTGACAAATAAAAGAAGAATTTTAACACTATGTTTGTTACAGAGAATTAAGGTTAGGAAAATGGAAATAAGAGGAATTCTTATGTTTGTTAACATGAGAATTTCTCTTATTTCCATTTACCTAGCCTTAATTTTCTGTACCAAATGCACCCTAAGTGATTGGATCAATAGAAAATTTAAATTTAATGACTTAAAACATTGAAAATAAATTTTAGGTATCAAATTGTTGAAATGACTTTTCAGCGTAAACACTAATTTTATTAATAAGTATTATAATTATATTAAGAAACACAAGATAAAAATAATTATATTTTTTTATCATGGTATTTAATTTTTTATTAACTAAATTCAAGGTACTTAATGTTATTGGATATATTATTAAACATATTTCTCATAATATTTTGATAAATTATCTTATCTTTATGTTTTACATGTTTTATAATACATCATTACATCTGGTATGTATACAGATCAGTTTGACTGAATAAGACTTTGAACATAAAATTTTGCCAAATAATTACTCTCCGCTTGATTTTTTTTAAACTAAACTTGTCAAATTGTTGTTGCAAACTAAATCGGTCAAACCAACAAAACCGGTTTTATTGTTTGACTATTTTTTTATTTCTTTTTTCTAACATTATATTTATTATTATAAAATTAAGTATAAATAATAACTAAGTTGATAAGTAAAGTAAACGGTATTTGTATATTTTTGCTTATGAAATGGTGACTATTTTATTTTCTTAAGTCAAGTATTTAAACTTAAAAGAAAAATGTTCATTCAAACTTTTAAGATAATAATTATTTATTGATAATCAATTTAAGTAAATATACTGATATCAAAATTGTGTGTTTGTCGTAGATGTATTAATATCAAAATTGTGTGTGTACACGTACACATACGTTGTTTGGTTTACTTGGCCGGTTTAACTTTCTAAACCATAAATCAAACCAAATTCTCGGTTTATAAAATTATCAAACCGATCGGCAATTTCTATAGTAGCAAACCGGCTATGCCAGCCAATTAATTTGGTTTGGTCGGTTTCGACCGAACCATACACATCGATATTTACATCATTGTCTTATCATCTTTTATTAACATTTCTAATTCATTATGAGAAAATTTAAGTGAACCGAATCTTGCGGTTTTTTATAACAAAAAACTGAACTTGAGGTCTGGTATTTTTCAGTTTGATTTTTCAACTTTTTTGGTTTTGTTGACTTTTTGTTCAAGCCTAATAAGAGTATATGGATAAAAATTATCATTTCCCATAATTTTAAAATAAAAATTCATTAGGTGTGTGCCAAAAAAACCGAAATAAACCGAAGAACCCCAAATCTGAAAACCAAAACTGAAATAGAAAATGTCGACTTCATTTCATATATTAGAAAAATCAAACTTTTTTGTTTGGTCTTAGTGTTAATATAAAAAGTGAAAACCAAATAAAAAACCTATTTATATGAGAAAATGGCATGAGATACGTATGTACTGTGGATTTTATTCTGATTTAGGTTGTGTACTTTTTTGTACACATTTAGATTGCGTACTTTAAGGATGTTTTGTTTTGCTGGCCAGGCTACCAAGATACCGGTAGTACATTACAAAATGATGTGACTGGTGACATGGAATTAAAATCTTAATTAGCTTATTATATATATTATACATAATTAAAAATTATACGAAAACCTATTTGTAACTGCCTGGTCCAACAAATAATTAAAAAACCAACAGGCGCGTTCATAATCTGGATTGTAAGGTTTAACATATGCAAACGAACAACACATCAAAGGTTGATTAAGAACGAACCGTTGTGCTTCATGGATTTATGGTGACTATGTCTGAGGTTAGGGTGAGGGTTATTTCTATTTCTTTTATTGTTCATGGATTTATGGTTCTGGCATTTTTGTTTTTTCTTTGTTATATTTGCATAATTGTTATATAATGTGTGATAGATTGATCGATTAAAATATTAATGATATCATGTTGTTGTTTTTTTTCAAGACACATTCACATATGCCTAAAAAGTCACATATATGTTAACGGTTGATTAGGTGAGAAGATGACTGATGAAAATTGTGGCATTAGAGGAAAATATCGACCATGTCGTTTCTATATAAACACAACTGACAAAAACTAACAAACTCACATATATTAATGTTAACAATGACTTTATATAAACTAAAATAAATAAGGAATATAAATTGATAAATAATTTAGTAAAGAACATATTAAAATTTTTAATTACAATAAAAAATTGAAATATTTAAATATATATTAAAAATAGTAAATATAAATAAAAAAAACTAAAAATAAGTATACTTATGAATAAAAAATTGTATTTTTAAATAAAGTAAATATAATAAATAAATAAAGTTTGGACTATAAATGGGAGATAATAAAACTATAGGAGCTAAAAGCATCATAGTTGAAAGTGGTAAAAATGTCATTATTACAAAGTTAATAGTTGAACCGTTAAGTTTAACGGATCAGGAACTAAAACTTTACAAAATTAGCAAAATAAGGACAAAAAAATGTCTTTTTGTCTTAATTATAGATATACCAAAAATACTTATTAGTTGTTACAAATAATATAAAGTTACAATTCAATGGTGTACTTGATAAAAGATGACAACTTTAAACGTGAAAACATTAAACGTGGTTACAATTAGAACGAAAAAAAATTATTCTTCTTTATAATTAATCATGACGTCACAAAAAAAAAAAAAAAATACTACAAGTCACGAATCACAAACTTAAACGTTATAATAAACATTTTAGGTCAATCTATCTACAAAAATAAACTAGTCAGACTATAATTTTTTTAAATATTTTACGGTATGTGTGGATGTACCATCTCACTTTCATTCCAATGCGATGTATGTACAAATAACACATTGTTATTATCAAATTATATACAAACTCATTGATTCAGTTTACTTTTACTATATTTATATTGAGAACTTGAGATGTGTGTCTTTCTATGTCTCTTGTGCAGACTTAAATCGTAGTTGCTGTGTGCTGAAGGTCATTCTTGTGATGCAGTTATCGTCCCACTCGAGTGGCGGCAACATCTACCTCTTTCTACACCATCTCCATTCCGGTCTTGTTTTTGTTGTTTGTTGAGATGCATGGTTGATAAGTTATTGTAATGGAAAATTAAATTTTAAAAATGGATGTTTCAAACCTTATTGGGCTTACTAATTTCAGTATGATCCATGATCTTTGAATCCTAAAGTTATACGAATTTTGGCCCGGCCCAATAATCAGTTACTAAGTTCTAACTATGAAGTACGAATAAACAAAACCCAGGGTAAGAAATATTTTTCAATAAAGTATATTTAAATTCAAAAAAATACATAAAGTTTTAAGAAAACATTAATCGGTGGGTAATATGGTAACTTAATTATTGTATTTGATATTGAATCTGTACATATAATAAATAAAGAAAAACAGGTAGTGTCATATAACACACTCTTTTTAAACCTTAATTTTTTATTTTCAGTTATTTTTCCTTTCTTTTTTTCCTACCTCTTTTTCTTCAATAAACTTATTAATTTGGTAATTTATTAATATTTAAACAAAATATTATGTTTTCCAATATTATATTAATTATTTCTAAATTTTAAATCTATTTTATTTTTTAAAATTTAGCATTAATATTAATATGAATTTATAATTATGTTTTCAAATTATAATCAATTTAATTTTTAAATTTTTTATTAATTCATATTTTATATCATCTCAAAAGTTATCTATAAATTCTATACCATTTTGACATGAGTACTTATTATTTTTATTATATTTATAGTAATATTTTAAATTTATAAAATATAATTATTTATTAAAATTACACATGTTATCATGGCTAATTAACTAGACTACATGTCTACATTGTGTGTAATTCTAGTCAATGGTGTTTGAAATTTTTGCCTTTTTTATTTCCAACCTTTTTTTCTTAAAAATCTATTAACTTGCTAAATTTACTAAAATTTAACTTAAATATTTATGAGTTTCAAGGTTATATTAAGCATTTTCAAATTTTAAATCTTTCTTATTCTTAAAAGTTAGCATTAATATAAAAATCAAATTACAATTATGCTTTCAAATTATAATCAATTTAATAAGTTGTTTTTTTATTAATTCATGTTTTATATGAACTCAAAATTTCCTCTGTAAACTCTATACCATTTTGATATGAATACTTTATTATTTTATTATATGTATGATAATATTTTTAATTTATAAATTATAAATAATTATTATACACGGGTTAATAAACTAGTGTTAATTACTTCAGTAGAGATCAAATGTATTATCGTAATTGCAATTGGGTTGTGTAATTTTAGTCAACGTTTAAAACTGAAAATCAAATATGAACATGAAGTCGACATAAAATCATATTTTGTCACAAATGTGTTTAGCAGGATATTAACATAAAAACATGTCGATATGAACCCGATAATTCAAAACAAGATAACTCAATGGAAGAACATTAAAAATATCCCTCGATGATGCTATTTCACATCGATTAAACATGATAAAAGGATATCTTCTCTTCTCGCTCTGCCTGCTTAATGCCTAAAATTAGAAAGAATCGTGCCGAAAAAAGTAGAATCCTTCTAAGATCCATTGCTCAGTATTCTGAATGTACATTGATGCCAATGGATGTCTAACGTGTCGATTTTTCGTATGAGTATCTTATAAGTTATACAAATACTCACACAAAAGGAGATGGGATGTTGGGGTTTCCGACAACAATAAAAAATGCAGTTCTTCAGACTAAGTCTTTCGTTGAAATCTTCAAAAAGAGACATAATTGTTGGTGGTGCAATGACGACGCCGGGTTACGCCACCAACAGAATACATCATCTTGGCTAACTCGGCGTCCCTCATTGCACCACTAACAATCACGTTTCATAACTACAATCAACCAAACCTAATGTTTGATGTTAAAATCCAAACTCCTCCCACTCCTTTATATAGAGCCTCCCAAACCCCTCTACTATTTCTTTTTCCCTTTCAAAAAATGCATGCTAAAGTAAGATGCTACTCTTTGGACCATTTCAAAAATAAACGATGAATGATCAACGGTGTACGTGTGGTTCGTACGTTAATTATTCCGATCGAACATGATTCCTGACTCCATTAATTATTGGACTAGTGTATGTGTACCTTCTTTGTTTGCTAGTCATTGTCTTGATCTTTTTGGCATCAGATCAGATGAGCACACAAGAATCTATCTTCTTTCCTGTCAAATTAGCTCATCACATAAACAAATTACAAATAATCAAGTAATTAAACACTTTATAGTTATACTGGTAGCCTAATGGTTGGGGACATGGAATCTATAATGGAGGTTCAGGGTTCACACCTTGCACATGTCCTTTAACCATGGGTTACGCGATTTACCTCCTCCACGTTGGCCGTGGGACCGGTTGGTGGGGGCCCCCAGAGGGTGGGTTACCCTTTTTTGTATATACCCGTTATAGCGACTATGTATTGTATTTACAGTGTGTGTATTCAATGGTTGTACTTCATGCAATGAAAAAGATACGTACGTCGAGATTTGTCAGTTTGTATGATGCAGCAGACAGATCTGGAAAATGGTTCAGAAGTTGCAGGAGAACACAAACATAAGCAAAATCATATTAAGTAATTAAGTAGAAGAATAATATATATATTTAGTTAAGCATCAAGACTCTATACATTGAAAAACTACTTCCCTATTATGGTAAAGATAACTAAAATCCAAGAAATTGGATCTCTACATCATTAGTTCTGTGTCGGATTTGAAGCGCTGGGTGGCTGCTTCCTCAGATTAGCTTCCACCGATGTCTCTGACTCGTTCATGGATGCAGCTAACGGGTTTGTTGAAAGTGATGTGACAGAAGAAGCTAGTAGTCTTCTTGGTTGAGTTCTGTCTCTATTGACAGAAGTACGTTGCCCATGAAGGAACGACGGCGATGATGATAACGAAGCAGAATATGATATAATCAGATGATGAAAGAAAATCAAAGAAACGATAAAAATGAGTACTTTGTAAGCCATGGTTTCGAAGAAGATGAGATGAATGAATAGAATTTGCTCTTAAGAAAGATGGCAAAACATTATAGTTGGATGCACCTTGTGGTCAAGTCTGACAATGCATGTGTAATGTTACCTACAATTATTAATATACTACGAAAAAAGAAGGCATTTTGAAAGAAAGAAAGAAACAAGTGTAAAGTGTAGTCTGATAGAGTCAAAGATTGTAAAAGTTTCATACTTTTTGTGCATGAAATACGCGTTTTATAGCATTCGTGTTATACCCTTTTTCACATAACAACAGAGGTTCAGTATGGGCACGATGGATCTTGATTCCTGTGTGGTGACATAGACGCACGGGTGAGTGAGCCTAAGTGGTTCAGCATGGGCCTTGACTCACTTTGTATACAAAGAATCTAGGTAGTTATTAAGGGTCCAAAATAGAATAAAGCTCAGGTGTCTCAAGAAAAAGCTCTGATACAATGAACCATCCATTAGTGTACAAACAGTTCACACAGTACAAGTCTGTGATGCAGATTGAATACTAGCAGCAGTATTGATATCTAGGGTGCTTAAAATGACGCTTAACATGTGAAGCAGATATCGGTATGGAGATCTTGAAAGAACATTAAAGAACATGGGTCATCATGTGTCCCCTATACATAACAAAATCTTGATTGAATTAAACTTTCTATTGACTATAATTAGTAAAAACACCCACAGATCATCTTAGTTGTTTAAGCTAACCACCATTTTCTTGGTTTCGTTTCAATAGACTATCTGTCGATGTATGTATTTCGCCTGTAAAGTGAAACCGGAAACCCCTTTAATCCTTAACGATTCTCTCACTCGAAACCAATAAAGACATGCAGGAACTGTATTTTCTTTCAGATGGGACTGGCAATTCCGTTAACAAACATAAATCGTCTTCCTAACTCTTTGAATGTTGGATTAGCTGGCAGGTCATATTACTAATGTTGTTTGTACTTAAAATAATGTGGCTTTATATCAGAACCTGTTTCTGTTTGTCTTTTTCCTTGGATCCGAAAGATTCTTCAAGAAAAAGAACATGAATTTGAATAGGTAGCAAAAAATTCAAATCCTGCGGCTAATTCTTGTCCCATATCTTCTGTTCTGCAACTCAGATGCATTTGAATTAGAATAACATCAGGTGCCACAGCTAAATATGAGCTGTTGATTTGCAAAGAAAACGGCTCAAGTTACTAACATAATAAATTAGATATTTACATATAGAAAATACCAAGCTATCCCAAACAGAAAAGATGGTATCTTGCTCATTTTTGAGGAAAGGTAGGCCTAAACTTTATACATACACATATATGTATGTATGTATGTACACACACACACACATATATATATATACATATACACGTAGAATAGAAGTACAATTATCTGCAAAGTGAGATACAGATTGTTTAGAAAAGAATGAGAAAATACATTCAGAGGTACAGATGTGTTGTGTTCCATGTGTAAAAAGAACAAATCTTGTTGACTCGGCAAGTTATCCATCAATTTTACGATGGTGCAATGTCCTTCCAAATGATATTGCTATAACTAAATGCTCTCGCAAAACAAGAAACCAACTGCTCCTGAATCACTTCTTCATCAGGAAGCACCATTTCAGCCTCTCTCCTCAATGACGTAACTTCCTTATCAGCAATTCCACATGGCACAATATGTTTGTAGTAGCTCAAATCAGGGTCAATGTTAAATGCCAACCCGTGAGATGTAATTCCAGATGAAATTCTAACTCCTATTGCACCAATCTTTTTCTCCCCAACCCATACCCCTGTCTCACATTTCCGTTGACCATGAGCTTTGACACCATATAAAGATGCCAAGTCAATCATAGTTGACTCGAGATTTTCAACATATTTCCTAGCACCAAGCCCGATGTCTCTTAAAGAGAGAATAGGATAAAGAATGGCTTGATGTGGACCATGAAATGTAATATCCCCTCCTCTCTGTGTGTAGTGAAGTTCAGCTCCCATAGCTTTAAGTTCGGATTCAGGAACTAGTAAGTTGTAGTCTGTTCGACGTTTGCCTAGTGTGTACGTAGGTGGGTGCTGTAACGACAAAAGGGTATCGGAAATCTTACTGATTTTCCTATCAGAAGCCAATTTTTCTTGCAATTTGAGTGCTTCCAAGTAATTGACTGTGCCCAGTCTCCATACCTCAAGGTTACGAGGAATTCTCATTCGCTGAAAAAAAGAAGTGCCACTATGTGGTATCACATTTTTCACATATGCTATTTTACAGTGAAATAGTTTCATCAAAGCATAAATTAACATTTAATCACAACTCAACACACAATAACATTCCAACTAGAAATCAAACATATCCACACTTAAGTCTTTGCATTGAAGACAACGTCTTTTTCATAGAGCACATGTGAGGAAACAACAAAATTTATCATCACCATCCCCACAGATGGGGATACATTCGAGCATGACCAGCCGTTTCAAATCAATATAGGGGATTCAGATACTAGTCCACATAAAAACAAGAAATTAAGATATGAATTCCAAAACTTTGCAAGAATTGAAGATAATCATTAACGTGAGAGGTAAAATCAAGCGAACTTTGGAACGGAAAGATGCAAGAAAGATGAAAAGTGTATTGTTAAGTTAATAAAACTTTACACAAGATGTTTCCTTTCGACAACAAAAGAGTCTAACCTAAAACTTCTATAACGAATTCATGGACTTTGGTAAAGAACTAACACCTGATACGTTAAAGATTTCAATTTAGTTAACAAACTATTCCCATGGAATATAAATATCATATAAGATTTAATCATTGCATAAATCATTTAGCTTAAAATCATATTCTGTCACATTCAAAGTTGAAGAATAATCATGTTATAAATTATTTAGCTTAAAGTTAATGAATTTGAAAAATGACCTAGTTGACATAATGATATCCAAAGCCAACTGATATGAGAAGATTTGGAATATGATTTTCAGAGAATCATATTTCAGCCATAGAAGAATATGTACTCATGATTTCTTTTTCTTTTTTCTAGATTTTGTGTTCTAATATTATTGATAGGTATATTCATCAAGTTTCTTCAAGAATTCAAGTCCATACATATAATAATGATAAAAGTAATCCTAACTTTCAATTGGGCCACAGCTAGGGTTACAAGAAGCTTTAAGCTAACAACATTACCGAATACATACTACCCACGTATAATTTGACATCAGAAACCAAAAATCAAGGAAGCAAAACGCAGTTTGTCAATTCGCATTATAACAAACACTTTATGCGCACCACTTTTCAATCTCGATGAAACATAAACAGATTCGAAAAATAAAAAATAAAAAAGCGATCTTTAACAATCGATTACCTGGAGACTTGAATCTGGACCGATGAATCACAGTAATCTTATAGGATCAATGTCGATCTCCTGAGCTTAAAACGGGTTAAGTGGTCAACTACACACACTCGGCTGATGATTTTGCTCCAAAGTCCAAAAGCAATGGTTGAATTTGAAACTTGATTTTGTTTCGATTCTTAGATATTATGAGATAATAATAATAACTGACTTTATAAACAAAAGTCGTTGTAGTATAGTGGTAAGTATTTCCGCCTGTCACGCGGACGACCCGGGTTCGATCCCCGGCAACGGCGTTTTCTTTTTCTTTTTAACGATTCTTTTGGTTTTGTATGTTTTTTGGTTTTATTTTTTGCCTTCTGTTTTTTTGGGGTATTAGTTTTTTTTTTTTAGTAATGCCTTTATACATAGATAATGGAGTTTAGTTTTAATGTTTTATATTTTGTTCAAATTAAAATTTTAGCCAAACATGAAATAATTTAAATGGGTTGAACATGGATGAAAGTCATCTGCATATAATCTTTTTACATAAAATTGTAATCTATACATATTAATAAATAATAACATTTTATGCTACATGTCGTTTTCTTTTTAAACTTCATCTTTAATTTTTCATATTTTTTCTTTAAATAAATCTATTAATTAGAATTGAGCCGTGACTTTTAATTTCAAATTTTAATCATGTTTATATATTAAAATTATTATAAAATCTTATAAGAATAAAAAGTTACTTTGTATTTTTATCGCAATTGAAATGTAAACGTATAATATTAATTACTTTGGGTTACAAAATTGATATAGATTAACTAGTGAGCAATAAATATATATTATTATTGGTATAAATGTTAATATTGATATGTCTTATATAAAGTTAATTTAATTTTTGGTTTTTCAGTTAACCATTCGTCACAAAAAACATGAACCGTTACCAAAAACTAAACCAATGGATTTTTTGATTTGGTTAACCAAACCAAAAACTATTGAAAACCCGTTTCAGTTGACCTCGAAATCGAAACACTTTATCAGTTTTTCGGTTTCGAAATTTTTTTGTACACCCACATGTCAATCAATTTTTCATGTCATCTATACTATATATAATAAGAAAACCACTTGAAGTTTCTGGACCATTGGATGAAAATAAATCAATGGTCCAGATTAATGACAACTCATAATTATTTATAAAATGTCTCTTATACCCTTAACTAAAATCAATAATTACACCTATGCCATATATTAATTTTTAGAAGTTACCAAATTCAACTCATAATTATTTATGAAGTTACTAAATTCAACTCATTACCTATATATGGATTATTAGAGTTATATTTTTGTCTTCAAAGGGTCAAATGAGTATATTATAAAAAATTAAATTACAATTGAAACTGGTTGAAAGTAACATAAAGTGCGTTCATTGTTCAAGTGCATATAATATAATTTGCCAATAATAGACATAGATATTTTATGATGTTCAAGTAGGGGTGAGCGACGGGTACCATTTTCTGAACCCGAACCGGTACCGGTACCGATCGATACCGAATTAATATATTCGGTTCGGTATTCGGTTTTTAAATTAGCTAAAATTCAGAATTCGGTATTCTCGGTTCGGTATTCGGTTTTTAAATTAGCTAAAATTCGGTCTTCGGAACCGAACCGGCACCATATTAAATTATACGGTTCGGTATTCAGTTCTTTCAAAACTAATAATTCGGTTTCAGTATTTTCGGGATCGGTACCGGTTCGGTACGGTCCGGTACCGAGCTCACCCCTATGTTCAAGTCCTATCTGTATTAGTGACAATTAGTGCCACAAAAATATCAAATTGACACATGACGTAAAATTAGTGGCAATTAGTGCCACAAAAATATCAAAATGATAAAAACAAACATTGTAAAATATAAATTTACAAGTAGGGTCTATCTGAAAAAAATTATTGTAATATTAATTAAGTAACCTAATTTAATTTACCCGCGTGTCCGTGGGTCATAATCTAGTTATTATATACATAAATTTCAGACCAAATGGCTTAAAATATTGGCAATAGACCTTGTGTATTTGTGTTGTTGCATTTGGTCAGCTTCACAAGGAGGCCAATTTTGATTTTGAATCGTTGAAGGGATTTTTTTTTTTTCTCTTAGCAATCTCTTTATTATCTAAATTATCTATTTCAATTTTTACTTTAAAATGGTGTTTGGGATTGCACTTTAAAACTAATTGTTGATTTAAGAGTTTTGTAAACATAGGCCAAAAATGTTTTGACATTACGTTTTTAAACATTATTATGCACTTTTTTTAGCCTTGAACATCATTTTTAAATAAAAGGAAATTTGAGCAAAAAACCTTCAAGTTGGATCATTTTGCCACTAAAATCTCCAACCATTTTTCATTGTACAAAAAACTCTCAACTACCCAAAACTTATTAAAATGGTGTTTTGTTTCAAAAAAATGGCTTTCAACCTGATGAACGTGTTACAATTTGCTAACCAATCATTCGTTTCTGACGAATATTCTCTCCAGTGAACTCACTTGTCTGTGTTTATGATTCAAATCCACATTTCTTGTTGATTTATTTGTTCAAATCTTTGATTTTTTCTTTGCTAGAATTTACTTTTTGACCAAATTTTGGTCACTAATTACTTGTCAAATGTGACATGTGAATTTTAATCGGTTGCAACCGGTAATATCGGTTGGAGGTCTTTTGTTTTTTTATGATTTTAATACACATTTCTTGTTGACTTATTTGTTCAAATATTTGATTTTTTTTCCTTTGTTAGAATTTACTTTTTTGACCAAATTTTGGTCACCGATGTGACTTGTCAAATGTGACATGTGATTTTCAATTGGTTACAACCGGTAATATCTCAATTCTGTGAGACTTTACCGGTTGGAGGTCTTTTGTGCAATGAAAGATGATCGAGTCTTTTAATCGTAAAAATATCCCTTAACAAACACATTTGTTGACATTGTTTTACAAACGGGGTTGCTATCTAAGGCTGATAAACATTCTCAATTCTCAAATGTCCATTAAATATCATTTAATTTTATTAGGAATAAAAGGGATAGATAGATTAGTATTGTGATTCGCCAACTAGACAAAAAAGACATGCCCACATTCCAATTTCACAATATGTAATTTAAATTATAGGAATAACGTTTTAACTATGACGTCAGGGCTTTTAGAACGTGCGAAAGGCTCGACCGCACAGGGCCTTCCAATTTCATAGGACTCACGGTCATAAATAAAATTTAAATTTAGAACAATAAATTTTTTTACTTGACATGTATACGTTGTGCATCAATGCACTAAAATGGAATTTATGTCAAATTCAATTTGATTCGTATTGTTTATTTTAATTTCTCACTAAGAAGTTTTTACTGTAATTCACGATCTCCACTTCACCTATTAAAATTGATTCTCAAAATGACCAATTTACTATTTAAAATATTTAAGGAATTATGTTGTAATCACAAAACAGAGCCTCCGAAATCCATGAGACGTCCCTGTGTAACGTTTCATTGTTTTCTAACACCCTCCCCGATGTTTGATAACCTCTCAGCGCCTTGATGACAATACAAATACCAAACAAGGGTAGCGAGTAAATGTTATATATACATACATATTATATTATACATGTTGCGCTCTCTAGTGGTACGCTGCGAAAAATTCAGCGCTCGATAACTTCACGATGAGCAAGAGAGCATGCGCACGCCTGGACGGTAAGCCCACGCAGGAGGCAACCGAGCGTATTTTTCCATACCAGGTTGCTCATCGAATGGTCTTTCCATGACTTTGAGCAGTCTTCTCACCTCCTCGAAATCACCTTGTTCAGCCATGTCTATCGCGCTCTGGCACAGATAGTTCCGAAGAATGTACTTCGGGTTCACAGAGTTCATCGACACTTTTCTCTCCTCGTCTCGAACTCCGCTAGCGGATAGCTGTTGGCATCACAGGAAACAACCACCGAATAAGTATATTCTGAAAGTCTTGCGGATGATCGACCAAACAAACAAGAACATAGTTGATTGATGTTACCTCTTCTATGTAAGTTTTAACCCAGCTGGTCCAAGCCTCCTTACGCTCTTGGCCGATATCTAGCAAAGCGGCTTTTAATGGAACCAACAATTCTTCATCTGGGGTTGTCGAATCCGCTTTGATGTTGGATAATAATCTAAACAAGTTTGTGTAATCAACTTTATCAACAGCCATATTGTTAAGCAGATTGCTTATGAGTTGTTTATTATACTTCGGCAGGCCAAGTTTTTTGGTCATTACGGCTTGGTATTCCTCCATAAACTTAGTACCGTATCTGCGTATCATGAAAATTAAAACGCTCGAAAATCAGCTCGCCGAATAAGCCACTAAAGAACAGAAATGCAGTTTGAGCAAGTGTAGGATACCTTTCCAGGGCATAATCGGTTTCTTTTTCATTTAGCAGTTGCGCAGATGATAGAGTTGATGCAAAATGAGCTAAGTTCCATAGGCCAACATCAGGTTGATTTGAAAAGCAGTATCGTCGCCCTGGAAGATCTGTGGTATTAGGGGTGAAACTGGGATCAAAAGCATCGAGAAATCCAAAAGGACCGTAATCAATCGTTAGCCCCAATACGCTCATGTTGTCGGTATTCAGGACACCATGCGTGAAGCCAACACCCTGCCATTTTGCAAATAAGGAAGCAGTACGTTCGGCAACTTCCACCGCCCAAGCTGATAAAACCATCAAGTAGCGTTAGCTGCAGATGTATATACATAATCTGTAAAAGTATAAACCGAAGTGCAACTTGATTCACCTGCATATTTGTTTGAAGTTAGATCTACAACGGAATCATTTTCTTGCCCGGTGGAGAAAGATAAACCGTCGCTTTTGCCCATGTTTTCTATGTGAGGAAAGTGATGCCTGATGGTGTAGTCGGCCAAAGTTCGAACAATTTCAATATCCTCTTTTCCTCTTGAAGCATGTATCTGAAACGAGCCAAACCGCAGAAAAGATGGCGCAACTCTGCACACGACTGCACCAGGTTCATCTTTTGGATTGCCACTGCATTTACACAGAGAATAAAGCTAACAGAATAAGTTTGTATGCAAGTGTTCTACTTCTGTTTGACTGTTCATAGCAAAGACACATTTTGACTGTTGTAGTCTCAGGTTGTTTTTTAATGTTCAAGCTGTTTAAAATGAGATTTTTGTTTTACTTCATAAACCTTACTCGTAGAACATATCACGTGTAACGTATTTCCCGGTTGTTACAAGACTAAGTGCACGGGTAGTTGGAATTCCGAGACTGTGAATTGCTTCACTGCATAGAAATTCGCGGATGCTACTACGTAGAACTGCTAGACCATCAGCAAACCGGCTATATGGCGTCTTTCCAGCACCCTTCAGCTGAAGCTCCCACCTTTGAGACTTTGAATTCACAAGCTCTCCAAGTGTGATCGCCCGACCATCACCCAATTGGCCAGCCCACATTCCGAACTGATGCCCTCCATAACATTGAGCATAAGACATTCTGAAAAATAACTGATGTTATTACAGGCTATGGATGATAAACTTTTAACTAAAAGCTCCTGTGAAATATAAAACACAACCAAATGGTGCTTACCCCCCTACTAAAGGAGATGCCCCAGAGAACAGAAGTGGGAAATCAGGTCTTTCAAATCTGCAACACCAGGAGGAGTTTCGAGATTGTGAATGAAATTCAAATAAAAAAAATCATCGTAAAGGCAAGAGAGCAAAATGGGATTCATAAATATAGAACAGAACTGACTCTTTAGGATCTAAATCAAGAATTTCAGCAACAGCCTCTGACCATGCGACTAGTTGAGGGTTTTCCACTTGAACAGATGGGGATACTTTTGAATAGCATGCATGAAACACCTGAAATTCACCATAAATATATCCAGATACCAGTTTAAGTAGAATCCAGAGAGTTTAAAGTCAAGAAAGAACGCACAAGCTATGAACTAAATTCATTTGTAATTTTGTAGAAACTTACTCTAAGGGGAAAAAACATCAGTTCAAGTAAAAGTTTGTTCGAATAAACCAAGCAGTTAAACTAGTACGTCAAGGACACCATTAAACCAACATTTCTCAACAAAGATGATATCATCTTGAAGTGTCATCCCCTCCAACTTTCATTCATCTAACTTAAAAAGAGAAAACGCACTTTGAACAATTCTTATAATTTTGAATATTCTAACAAAATGGCAACTTAGTATAGCTTCGATATTCTCTATATCAAGAAACCATAGAAGGAACCGGTGCTTACCATTCTACCATTATTTCTAAGCTAATTTTAGAATAGAGGAAGAAAATTGTTAATAATTCTTCTTTGTGACCTTTCTTCTAGACTTCTCACTTCTGTTATCTACAAAAGTAATAAAAAAAACCTACAAACCCCTACTAATTTGGCGTGTAAGATATATTCTTTATTAGTTCCTTTAAACCCCAAACACGGATCGTTTATACCTTGATTGGATAACTTTTTCTATTTTCCTATATGCTTATAAGATATAACACGGGTTCCTATTTCTCAATGATATTCCACGATCAATACAGTTGGCTGAATCCCGTGAAATCATTTCATAGAAGTTCATTGAGATCTTCTTTTTATAAAGAAAATCAAAAATCGATTCTTGAATAATCCACATCACTTAAGCTTTGATTGTCACAAAAGATTCCCCTTTTATGTGGAAAAGGCCAGCATCAACAATTATGATTTTACGGATGGACAATTCCTCAATATCTTGTTCATTCACAACAAAATATTTTCTTTGTATTCGATATAATTTCCATAACTTCATTGATTGGCTTGTTTTTTAGGATCCTTGGATTAAATGCATTTGATTCGATCTATTTCCATGGAAAGGCGTGTTAAGATACACTCTTCATTAAGTTCCTTTTAACCCTAGACTTGGATCGTTTATTCAGATTTAAGGATTTTGAAGGATGATGAAGACAACTAACTTACGTCCGGTTATTGTAAATGACTGAGAGGATAACTTAGACACGTCCTTAAAGGGTATCCGTCATCAATTTGGGAACCAAGTTTGGAAGCTAAAAACACTCAAGACATTCAATTTCTCCAAGTAAATACAATACTCAGTTTTGTCCTGGAGTATTCCAAGTTAACTTAATTCTATAAGAACGAGAGTCCCCTTGATGTTCTCTCATATAAAATTTTTTTTTTCCAAAAGCTCCTGAGTATATGCCCTAAATGTTCTCTGCTTCTCTCATATCAACAACTTCCAAAACCTCCTAACCATAAGTATTCATCATTGTTAAGCCTAAAATTTGTTCCTGCGCTACTTTAGTATTATCATCAGACAACAAACTGTTGGAGGTTTATTCAACTGAGAGATGTTTAACCACAAAAAAAAAAACAATGATATGAAGCTCTTACAAAAAGTCTGGTTTGGCAACACTCTTCAAATGTCAACCATGCACAATTTTGTGATGATTTGGATCCTGAGTACTGGTGGCAGTGAGGGCAGTTGCCCCCATTGAAAAAATTGATAGCTAAATCTTATATATATTTATTGGAAGTGTCATGCAGAAAATAGTTCTTAAGTGTTGTGGTTGGTACTTAGTTTGATTAAATATGTAATCAAATGAGATTTTTTGGATCTCTTTAAGAGTTTTTAGTCCCATGTATTCCTATTTTTAACATAACGGAACACTAACAATTGTATTTTAACTATCAATTTACATTGATATAATAACATAAATTATTAAATCAACAACATATTGAAAACAATAATAGTTATATGTGTTGTATTTACTGGAAATAATAGTGTTGTATCAATTCTTGATGATTATAGTTAAGATAAATTCTTATCAAATTATAGTAGTTGCATTAATACTTATGTTTTTTTTTTTTTGTACATACATCAAATTATATTCAACAAAACATAATACTTTTAGTTTAATATAAAAAACTTTCGAAAATGAAAACTGAGTTATCTTTATACATAAAAAGATAAATATTATGTTGGGTTCATTTATTTTCATTTGTCGTCAATGCATGCATTTATACATACATAACTACTCTTATTAACACTGCAAGACATGTATTGACAATATAAATATTTCATACACTTTATATGAATATTCATTTACGGTATTTGACTTGCCCCGTTCAAAATTATTTCTGACTCCGCCCCTGGTACTGGTTCTAGTCTTCAAAATATCGATTGAAGCTATGGATTGTGTAGGTTCTCTATCTTCAGTAGTAAGTATGGTGTCGTTGACAGGGAGTACCAATATTATTGATTTTAGAATTAGTGCTTTTGTTGAAGTAATGGAAGCTAATTTTTTATTTGTCCAATTAATTGTTCCCTCACCAGATGATGGCAGTTTTATTATCAACTTGGAGCACATATCATGATATTATGTTGTGGAAGCATGAACCCATAAATATCACTGGTCAGGGTTCAGTCCATCTAATATTGGCTAGCAAGAGGACTTTATCAATGAAACATGATGGTGTTATTATGGTCAGTATAAGCCCTAATGACCCTGTTAGGTTGCATCGTCAAGGTATATTACATGAATGATTGGGGAATAGGAATGATTTCTTATACTCTATATAGTATATATGAAAGAAACTTAAATATCAATGGAATCAGTAACCTAGGAGTAATCAAGATCAACAAATTTCAGCAATAATTAATAATCAAGCGTCAATTTGGGGGAAATGAACAAAAACATATTCATTATAAAAATTTAACATCAACTGGGAAATAAATCAACCTGACGGGGCATGACATCCG
This sequence comes from Centrapalus pauciflorus, assembly GCA_020465985.1. Classification (NCBI taxonomy): domain Eukaryota; kingdom Viridiplantae; phylum Streptophyta; class Magnoliopsida; order Asterales; family Asteraceae; genus Centrapalus; species Centrapalus pauciflorus. Next base: position 121,679 of record JAANYP010006670.1, read on the forward strand.
TTCGAGGATCACCGGGCAACTCACGAACGAACGAATGGTCCCAATTCAAATCATGTAGGTTCAACTTCACTCGTTTCTCTTCGGCCAAACGCTGATTCTTCAATCCATCGGTGACGGAATCAACGGACAAACTCAGAGACGAGTCCATGGAAACGTACGGCAAGCGTGGATGAAAATTGAAGAGTTTGGATGGAGAATATAGGAAGAGGGGGCGGAAGGCGGTGGAGGAGGAGGAGGTGTGATGAGAGAGTGAAGCGTACAAATGAGAAAAAGAAAGCATAGTTGTTGTTAATGCTGCTTTGTTTTACTTTGTAACAGAGATCAAATTGGAAGATTTTCGAAGCTCCATTGCAATGGCGGTCTACAGGTATGACTTTTCTTCCCATCAACAATAGATTACTACTACTGGTAGGGGCTATGAATCGGACACCGCAATACGCAATGAGCACTTGTACATCCAGAAGTGAAATATGTACTGTCGTGTAATCTAAAAGAAAATTGAGGGAAAAATGTTTAATAAGAAAATATCCAACGTGTTTTTGACGTTTTTACGATTTAGTCCATTCATATTATTTTTTACCAATAAAATCATTAAGTAATATATTTGTTTATAATTGTTTGTAATTTTTAGAATTTTTTTTTATTTTTTCAAAAGAGTCTTCAAGTTTATAGATTTTTCGAAGAAAAATAGTGAAAACATGGTTTTTTTTGTGGAAAAAAACAAGATCGATTATGAAAAAAAACAAAATTTTTCCAAACACCGGATTGAAAACAATAACTTGATGACTTTATTGGTAAAAAATAACACGTAGGGACTAAATCGCAAAAAAACACGAAAACATGATGTTTTTTTCATATTTAGAGGGTGTTTGGTTTTGCGTTATAAACAAGATTATTAGTTTATTACGTTACAATAACGCGAATAATTGTTTTAAAGGTTTGGATTGCATACATTAATAAGTGATTATTTGCGTTTAGAGTACCACACTTTTTAATAAGTTAAAAAATGTAGCTTATTTGCTTAACAAGTGAATATTTGGTCATTTTACAAGTTAAAACGTAAATTCACACTTTAAAAAGTGATTATTTAATAATCATGGTAGCAAACCGCATAAACTAAACCAAACACTACATTTCCGGCTGCACTTTTTGTTACAACTATTATCTGATTATTAGTTTCCAAATCGCTACAACACTTTTTCAAACGCAAATTCAAACACCGAACCCAAGAAAAAGAAAGCCAAAAGATACAACCAATGCATTATGCTATGCTAAAATATTACAGGTAAATCTTATTTATTAATTCTAAAATAAAATATAAAAATATATTTTATAATTTAAGTTTAGTTAAAATAACAAATATAATCTGAAATAAATAAACCATGATATAATGTAATGTCAATCAAATCAAATCTAGATTATATTATCTATATCTTTATATTTAGAAACTAGTTTTATTAAAATCTAATATATCGAAATCTTATCTTATTAATATTTATTTATATATCTAATTACAAAAATTATTTTATATAATTATAAATTTATTGAAATGTCTTGATATCTCTATAATTTATAAATACTAATAAAAGAGTAACTATACTCATTTCTTGTGAAGCCACAAGTCATCACCATTAATCGACACATGGCATTTATAGACTTTAAAAATAATTAATAAATTTAAATTATATTTATCAAAAACTAATATAATCTACTTTTAAATTCAAATAAACAAAATCTAATACTCTACTAATTTATTAATTATAATATAAGTTTAAAAAAAATATAAGAAAATAATTAGTATTTATACATATTTAGAAATATATAAAATTAATAGGTTAAAATAAATAATAATATCATTCTTTATATACTTTTGTTTAAAAAAATAATATTTATACATTGACCTTTTAATTTATTATATTTTTATGTATATTAAAAATATCCGTATAATACGCAGGTAATAAACTAGTTTATAAATAAAAAGGTAACTACTATTCTTATATATTCGTAAAACTAGAAAAATAATAGTCATAACAAATAACAATGTTAATGATATACTTTTTGAAGTATTAATATCCTATAATTTTTAATTTGTATATTATTTATGCCAATTGTTTTTGTTAAAAATATCCATGTAATATGTGTCTAAATAAACTAGTTAATTTGTATATGATTTGGGTTAAAACTCATATTTTATATATGTTAATTTAAAAAAAATCATAACAACGTTATATTTATTATATTATAATTATTTACTTATTTGAATATAGGGTTTATTATTAAAAAACATGTTTTTACGTTTTTTTTTACGTTTTCATCACTCCATGTTAATTTTTTTTCATAAAAACCATCAATATTTTTTTTCTTTTTAATTCAGTGAAATTTGGATATTTGGACCCGGTTTTTTCAGTTTTTAAAAACCCGATTTGCTAATTATAATTGGGCTCTATTAGGCAATTTTCACAAAACTAATAAAAATTAAATTAAAAAGTTTTTGGTGGAAAAAATAACATTGAGAGACGAAAACACAAAAACCGTGAAAACATGTTGGTTTTACATAATAAACCCTTGAATATATACATTAAATTATAATGAATATTATCTAGTTTGAATTTAAATTAGAATTTGATAATTCCATCTAAATAACAAATGACATTAAAAGTTTTAAGTCGGGTGATATTATGAATAATGACAAATAATTGATAATATTAATCTCTCACACACATATATAGTTGAGGAATTAAAGGGTTTTGTTGTATCAACGATGTTTAGATCAACAGTTGATAAACATCGACGAATTTAGAAAAGTTCTACATAGAACCATTTTAGGATTATGAATTGCTTCCCTTCTGACCACCATTTGCTAACACAACCATGGCCAAGGCTCTGCCTTCTGGATCTCACGTTATCCCTATGACCCTTGCACCCCTTGACCCTCACATGGATACGAGCCTGGACTTAGACCAGACTTAAACCAGCTTCCACAAGTATGCATTCCATACCTTCAAGCCTACACTAAGTGAAGATCACATTGGTTTTTAGATGATCAAATGACACTACAATAGGGATGGCAATGGGGCGGGGCGGGGATCTCAGTTCCCGTCCCCATCCCCGCTTCATAATCCTCTCCCTCATCCCCGGAATGAGTTCCTATTTCCATTCCCGTCCCAATCGGGGATCGGGGATCCCGTCGGGGAATCAGGTTTTTCAAGCTCCTAAAGATTATTTAAATTTAAACTATAAATAGTAATTTAGTATAAAAATATATGTAAATAAACATTAAAAAAAATTAATTCAAACATATTTGAGGTATTTACATATATAACCTATAATTTGTAATAAAACTAAAACAAAGAAATGGATGCAAAACATTTTTAAAACCAATGAAATGAAAAATAACAATAGTATTTTAAACTATAGAAAAGTCATATACAATGATATTTAATATATTATATAAAATGTAATGAATAATTTACATTGTAAAGTTAAATATATATAATAATTTATATTAAAACATAATTTATAACTGGGGTCGGGGATTAAAGTGTCTCCCATCCCCGCCCCATCCCCATTAATTTAAATCGGGGATTCCCCGTCCCCATCCCCATCCCCGGTCAACTCGGGGATTCCCCGGTCAAATCGGGGTCGGGTTACGGGTTTCCCGTCGGGGTTGGGTTTTTTTTTGCCATGCCTACACTACAATAAGATGATGATACATAATGAATAACATATATAGTAAAATAGTTTTTAAATCATATTTATCTAAATCAGGTTATAATTTAATTTAAACTAAATCGAAATCTTTTCTTTATATTATAATAAAATAGAACATTACGCCTTATTTTTTGTTTTCCACCATTTTATAATTGTTCGTGCCTCAATCTCTGAAGTCCTCAACTGCAAAACAAGGGAAGCTCTAAGTGAAGGTCGAAGCAGGATTGTCCTGCGTCGACACTCCGATGCTTAAGTCAGTAAACGGTGATTGGAAAAATAGTGAGAGCGAATTTAGATTTAGATTTAGTGCGTACCTCATGAAGACGATGATAAGTTGTTATTTATACATTTCCTGTTTCACCTGGTAGATTTCTCCAATGGTGAGGTGACATCGGTCCAAATCCCTAACAGAATTAATTCATGCGTCTTTAGATTCTTTATGTTGACCTGGCCTGGTCACGTGCAATATACGCATGAACTCCCCCTCACTGGTCCACCTTGGCTTTTATATTGTTAATTAATTTATGTCGACATTACCCTACGTCATCAAGTCCCCCAATTCCAGTATCTGGTACAATCCAGATGTTGAAATTCTAAGTTAAGTCTAAATAAGAATAATAAAATCATATCAGTATCCCCCAGGGCTATAACCCTTTTGGAAGTGCAAAGAATGACAATCGTCGCAAAAAGTGAGTAATTATGTCAATCTAAAAGAATCAGGGATTAATAAATATCTTCTTTGATTAAATAATCCTCTTCCTCCGACTCCAAAAACAAACGCGTTGTGACCCCTTCTAACCTCAACTTCCGGATTCGCTCAGCCATCAGCGATTGCAGAGCATCAAAGTTCCGATGAATGAAATCCATATCCACAACGGGGTCGTCCGAGGGGTTCACATGTTCTACTACAGTCTGAGCGTTGAGAAAGTTGGAGGGATCGGAAGAACTGACTGCGAGGGGTTTCAACGAACAATCGTAAAGAGAAACCCGAGGGTCCCACGGATGGCGTCAATGTTCGTGCCTCAGTCTCTAAAGTCCTCAACTGCAAAAACAAGGGAAGCTCTAAGTGAAGGTCGAAGCAGGAGTGTCATGCGTCGACACTCTGATACTTAAGTCACTGTAAAATTAGTGAGAGTGAATTTAGGTTTAGATTTAGTGCGTACCTCATGAAGATGATGAGAAGTTGTTATTTATACCTTTCCTGTTTCACCTGGTAGATTTCTCCAATGGTGAGGTTACACCTGTCCAAATCCCTAACAGAATTAATTCATGCGTCTTTTCATAGATTCTTTATGATGACCTGACCTGGTCACGTGCAATATACGCATGAACTCCCCCTCATTGGTCCACAATGGCTTTTATATTGTTAATTAATTTATGTTGACATTACCCTACGTCATCAATAATAAATATAGTTTAAATAAATTCAGGGTAAATTACAATTTTCGTCCCTGTGGTTATATATAAATATGGTTACGATCATTTTCATGTCGAAATTACAATTTCAGTACATATGGTTGGCTTTTTATTATGTTTTTAGTCCTGTGACTAGTCATTTTTTGACCACTTTGTCCTTTTAACTTTGTTTCAGTTTTGGTCCCTGACTAATTACTTTTTTTTATATATTTTAATTACTTTTATCCTATTACTATTTATTTGATATTTAGTTTCTTTTTTTGTAACATCCCGTTTTCAGGGTTATTACGTGGATTTATTTTAGTGGAGATTTAATATATTATTATTGCGTGGGTCCAATGAGAACCCGATTAGTGGATATATACGTGTCGGGTTTGCGAGTTACGTGTCACCGGGTTGCGATATTCGTGGATTAATTGTGTTTATGGGTTCGTGGATTTAAATGGGTTAAGTGGATTTTAATTGAGAAAAAGGGGTATCGGGTTCGGGTTATGGGGTCGGAACCCGTCTAAAAGAGGAATTAATATATATGTACGTCTCTTTTCCCTTTCTCTTCTTTTGGATAAGCAACAAAAAGGTGAAAGTGTGTGTATTGTGTGTGTGTTCGTGAAGATTAATCTGCAGCAAGCTTCCAAACCCATGGGTTAATTGCTGGAAATTGGGTTAGCCATCCCCATCTTTGAGTTCTTGAGTTTTGAGGTAAGAGTTCTTGAATTTATAAGCTTAATTTCGTGATGGGTGTCGCTGAAATTGTGTAAAGTGTTTAAGTGTTTGTAAGGGGCTTTTGTATATTGATTTTGAAGTAATTATGGTTGCTGGAACTGAGTTTGGGAGGCAAAACGCCTCTGGTTCAGCCATGGCGTCGAACAGGGGGAAGAAGACGGCGAGCGCGGCCGAGATGCGCGCGGCGCGACCGCGATGCGCGGCGCGGCCGTGATCCCTGGGGCGCGGGCGAGTTCGGGGCAGGAGCGCGGGTGCGATCGGGTGCTGCTGGGTTTCGGGCGGTGGTTGTCGGTTTGGGGCCGTGTTTTGAGTTGCGTCTGTTTATAATCATTGTGTTCGAGTTATGTGATCTATTGGGTCGTTTTGAGTCCGAGTCGGGTTCGTGTTTATTACAAGTTGTGATATGTGTTAGTGAGATTTGTGATTAACAGATTGGGATCCGTGTGTTACAGGAACGGGTCAGGGAGCCGAGCCAAGTCAGAGATTCTGAGATTAGTGGATCGACCAGGTGAGTACCCGAGTTCTTTTCTAAACCGCGGGACAGTTTTCAGAGTCGTGATTGTGTGGATAGTTTCGTGTATGTGTGTATTGTGTATATTGTGTATTGTGAATGAGACAGGGACGCGAGCACAGGTATGATTCTATTCCTACATATGTGATATATGTGCATGAGATGAGATCCAGTCCGGGGGTCCGTGATGAGTACCATACGGACGGTGATTCGCGATGGGTTATCGCGCGGGTTGACTGTCCCTAACAGTCCTTGGGGCGTGTATACACGGCAGGGCCTGTAGCCGGTTCGCGCCCGTGCTACAGGGTTGTGGCTAACCACCGGTGTACACGGTCGTTAGCTGGGGAAGGGTCCCCCTTAGTGATTCTGTGTGCAGGGCTCGGGATCTCATGTATGTGTTCATACCTGTATTGTGATGATGATTGCCAGGGACCGAGCTAGAGATTGATTTGCGTGAATGTGCTAGGTGTATGTGTGTTACATGTATTCTGTGCAGAGTCTAACCCTCGAGTACTCACGAGCTTTCGAGCTTACGTATTCGAGTCTTCCATGTTCAGGGCGTCAGTGACAGGAGTAGCAGCCGAGTTTGATTAGCTGGGGTCGAGAGTTATCGGGAAGGCTTGTGCTAGTCTTGTGTAGTGATCTGTTCAGTACTGATTATGTTAGCACCTTCTGGGTTATGTAAAATTATCGAATTATGTGCTAATGATGTTTAATAAAAGTTTTAAATTGTCAGAGATTTCAGTTATCCTGTGACATGTGCATAATTGAGCTATTGCGATATTGCCACCTGTGTATTGAATTAACGTGGCATTTCCGGGATCGGGAGGGGTGTTACATTTTTCTTATTGTTACATTTTAACTAAAGTATTATTATATTAATATGTTGTCTTTTATTTTTATTATTTATTTTATACGTTCTTTTTTATTAATTATTATAAAGTTTAATTAAATAAATACACACACACACACACACACACACACACATATATATATATATATATATATATATATATATATATATATATATATATATATATATATATATATATATTAATAAGTTGTAATATTATTAATATTGCAATTTATTCAACTATACATACATTTATTTTTAATAAAATTTTATTACTTTTATTCTTTAATTATTATAATTATTTATATATATAATTTGTTTATATTTTTCAAATTTATATATTACTCATATAAATAGTTAAATACTTACATATCTTTAATTAATTTATTTTATTAAGTGCATATGTTTTACTTTATTTTAGAATACATACATACATGTATGTACGTATGTATGTGTGTGTATGTACATATACATATTTAGCGTTTTAATTAAATATATATTTTTTGAAACTAAAATTTTTTATATGTATATAAACTGTATATGTCTAAAGGTAGTTAGATTGAACAAAATATAAAAATTTGACATATTATATGTATAAATTAAATTAACTTGTTAAATTTTGTTATAACTTTGTATGTAGTTTTTGTTATGCTTAATGATTAATACATTGAACATTTGTAATTTATATAAATATTAACTTTATGAAATAAATAAATTAGTATGAATTACACATTAAATATTATATTTCATTAAGTTAAAATTACATTGAACATATGATATTTATACAATTAGAAAAACAAACTAAAATTAAAATATAAAAATTAATACTATGTGTGTAAATTTGGACAAAAGTTGATCAAATTTATAAATATTTATATAAATTAATATAAAGTAGAGACAAAAGATATATAAATTAAATGTATAAATAGTTAAAAACGTTATAAATGAAAAGTAATAAAATAAATAAATACCATTTTAAAAACTAAATATATAAATAGTTCAAAATATATTTAAAATTTAAATGTAAGAACAATAATAACAATAATTAACAACAATACAATAAATTAAATTTAGCCATATACAATTTTTTTTTCAGTTACTACAACTTAGTCATAAATACTTAAACTATAATAAAGGAAATAACAATACTAGTAAATAATAATGTAAAATAAATAATGAAAATAAAACTTATTAAATAATTTATTACTTCAATTAAATTTTAATAGTAATAAAAGACAATATATTAAATAAATAATAAAAGAATAATAACTCATTAAAAAATGATATATAAAAGAAATAATTTGGTTAGGGACCAGACATGAAATAAAATGAAAGGGTAAAATCATCATTTTTTAAAAAAAATATTGGAGAAAATGACTAAAAACATAACAAAACGTCAACTATAAGTACTATAATTGTAATTTTATCATGAAAAAAATGGTAACCATAATTTTCATATAAGCACAGAGACGAAAATTGTAATTTACCCTCAAATTTAAATACATTGGCAACATGTCATTCCATCATTCTATAAGTTACCACTTATTTATTTATATGACTCATAACTTTTAAATTTTATATTTTCTTTAAAAATACATAGAAGTTGCTACTTATTCATTTATATGACTAATTTAATTTAAAATATTTTTTACTCATGCAGTTTTACATTATTATAAATACATAAGTTTGTTTAAAACATATTTAAAAGGAACCAGGTACATTTAAAACAACTATAAGATGTCTATGAAATAAAATTATATAGTTATACATCATAACCATAAAAATAAGTTAATTGTATATACAAATTAAATTAATATTTTTGATCATATGATACATGTTTATTGTTTACCATAATATTAGAATTTACTGTAAACATTAGAATTGTCAAAATGAAGATTTATATTTGTTTGAAAAAAAATTATAAAAGAAAATAATATGAACTAGTATTATTATAGCATAAGGATTTCAAGTTACACTTATTGGAGTTCGGATCCGACTCGAAATGGGTTCGTGTGTCTATGTCCTATCCGGGCCAACCTAAAATTATATTTTTAAGACACTCTCGCTGGCATGATATCTAGTAGAGTAAGATACGTAGGGTGAGCTCGTTTGACGTAAAAAAATAAAAAATTTTTAAGGAAAAATTTGGAAATGAAAGGATTCATAAGATGACACGTTACACTATAGTTGTTTTTTTATAACAGTATACAAATTCTTAATTTTTTACCAGACACAAGATATCAACAATTTTATAAAGGTTCGTAACATTAAGTTTTACTATTTATACAAAAAAATGGATAAAATATTTATATACAGTTATTTTATTTGTATTTTATAAATATATATTTTTAAAATATTTTATAAATTCAACTTTATGCTATACATATGTTTTTAATCTAAGTTAAATGTATAAAGATAATTTAATTCTTAAAAAGATAAATCAGAAAAGATTTTACATAGTTGGTGATTGATGCAAGCTCCGTAGTCCGTATTTTTAGATTTACCTTAGCCATCCAACGAGGCAACGACACCGTTTCGTCATCGTTCTCTACTTCCAAAAGTTCCAAGTCCCGACGCTTTCTCCCCTTCTGAGAAGCACCGGTCACCGGTGCCGCCGTCCACCGCACCTCCCACCGCCACCATCTACTTCGCTCCTCCCTTCTTTCACACACACACACACACACGCACATTCTCTCTCTATCTCTCAGATTAGACGCATAAGCACTGTTTGCCCTAATTCGTCTCCATCCTAATCCAAAAGGTACGATAAAATTCCTCTGAACTTACTCTTCGATGATTTTTTATATACTCGATTCGCATATAACTGCTTTAAGTTTTGTAGATTTACCCCTTGATAGTACAATTTGTAGAACCGTGTCATCTATTGTGTGCCAAATTGTTCATGAAATTTTCGCTCTACCATGGACTACGGGCTTTCAGACAGCAGTGGTGAGTAAGCATCCTTCAAGATCATACATTTCTATCATATACGCACATAATTATACGCCTATTTATATATTAAACCGTCAACGAAAAAACCCTATCCGTCTTTTGCTTATTAATTGATGAAAAATCAAGGGTTTATTATGAATTCGTTTGTTAATTTTGTGGTTTGTCCATGTTAAGTATGGGAATTCTGGATTATTACTCTTGATTTGAAGTTATAAGAGATTATGGAGCTAAGATTCGTGGTTTGACTTTTTAGGGTTTAGGGTTAGATCTGACAGTGGTTTAGGGTTCAAATAGTATTTGAGTGTGTTTATCATACGCAATGGTCAATCGGTTTCGTAGAAGTTTTGTACATACATATGGGTTTCTCTTTTCATTACCTTACTACATATGAATCACAGACAAATATAGCAAAACATTAAGAATGACAAACACATTTTCATGAAAACCACCATCCAAAGAGTATTTTGCAAAAGGATTTAATCGGTTTGTGTATTTGCTTCAGGGATACCTATATAAAGACTTTACCCTTGTCCTGCAGGATTGTTCTACTTCTAGTTTGTAAAACAAGGTTATTTGTTATCATTATCATTATATTTCACCGTATTTTCAAATATTAGATGTTAAGGTCTTTTTGCACCTTATCTGGCTTCATTTAGACAGATTGTATCGCGTAGCTTGTATGTCTACAAGTTTTATGATATATGCTGGTCCAATTTAGCAAAATATTAGTCGACTCGTCAATACTAACTACTAAGGTAATTTATTAAAACCCGTCATTCCAAATGAGATGAGCTTTTTGACTTTCTAAACAAAAAGCTTGAAAATGACAATGCATCAGTTTTCTTTCGCATAACATCTTTTGGCACTTGAATTTTTTTTAGATTTGAAGTGATAGAGTGAAAAGTTGTTATTCTGGAAAACATGCTAATATCTACTTTGGTGATTTACACCTCAAACTCTAAAATCTATTATAAATGTCATGGATTCATAATGCATGGGTGATGTGCCAATCACATTCCTACCAGCTAGTTCATTTGTCAGCAGAAACCATAACTATATCTCATGGGTATGTTGGACTTGGTCCACACTGCAGTGGCAATAAATGTGGTGAATGAATTTATTGTCTTTATCATTGCACGTGTTGATCTAATCATACCATCACCCAACTTATGAGGATGATAGACTTTTAAAAGGTATGGAACTGATATTATAGCTATTGCTAAACTGAAGACGGTGATTTGAACGGCTCACAGTAGCCTCAGAAGTCAGATCACATCCATCAGTGTCTGGTTTTTTTAGTACAACTCTCCTCCTTTAACCACTTCTGCAGACATCAATCTTCGAGTGATATAGTTTTCATGCAGATGATTCTTTTGGAGTTAAGACGTGTTCCAAAAATGCTTTTCCCAATACCATGTACACTAATAGTAGAATCAACATATAATCTCGTCCTTCCTCATATATCATGAAGTTACATTTGTTCTTATCACAAAACATTATTGTAGTTTTTATGTCAGGACTAAATTCTTTTCTTTTGTATGATAACTGCAGGAACAGATGACGACCTTCCTCCTCCACATCAGAACAAGTTCCGAAGTGGGGGCCCAGGTACAGGGAACGGAAGAACTATGGCTGTTGGCACTGCTTCATTCCCTCGAATTCAAACTGATATGGAGACACAGATCCACCTTATCGAACAGGAAGCATATAGCTCAGTCCTCCGAGCTTTCAAAGCTCAGTCTGATGCTATCACTTGGGTTAGTCTTATTATACCAGTTTAGTGCTTAATATAGTTGGTAAATGGTGGCTGCAATCATACTAGCACTAATGCTCCAATTCACATCAGAACTCAATAGCTAAACGTGCTCGGAGGAGAGTAGTACTAGGATGGTGGACCTTGGAAAATCCTCATGTTGCATCCCTTTGAAAGAATCCACGCCTAAATGTCCTGTCAGTTAAGGAGGGTAAGAAAATGCCTAAAAGTGTGGAGATCTCGTGTTCAAGCCTAAGTGCCTAAGTTGGGTTCCCTTGTTTTCTTTGCTCTGGGGATGCTGTGATTTACCTTCTTCCCTATGTTGGCTTTGGGATTGGTCAGGGGTGGCTCACTTTTTCTCTAGTTGCCTAGTTAGTCAATGGGATATGCTATATTGGGGTGTTTCCATGAGTGTTTTGAAAGTGATTATTGTGACTTACAGAATCAAATAATCAAGTAGTTAGATAATGTTTTTACCGCAACTTCTTACGTGTTTTTTCAAATCTGATTATTTGAACCTTACATAATCACAAAATCAGAATCATAACTATTCTTGTCAAACACTCTAAACTGATTGTTACAACTTGGTGGATGTATGAACTGACATTTTGACCAATGGTATTAGTGGATTTATGCAATCCTTGGATTGTTAGTTGAATTGTATCTAGAGTAATCAACATCAGTTTATTGCCCTTCTAATTGACTGGTGTATGAATTGTTTTTTCTCCCTAACAATTTCAATCTGTTTTGTGAACATATAAATCACTTAGGCTTTTTTGATATAAATTGTGTAGGAGATGGAAGGTTTGATCACAGATCTTAGGAAGGAGCTGAGAGTGTCGGATGAAGAACATAGAAAGCTTTTAGCAAGGGTTAATGCTGATGATATCATCAAGAGGATAAGGTAATATTCATCAAGTATCATATATTTACCGTGATTATATTTATGGAAATTGTTCCATGGTATTGTCAAACAGGGAATGGAGGAAGACAAATGGGCTTCAACCTGGCATGCTCAATAGTCCAACGGCTTCTGCATCACATAAGAAACAGAAGTCATCCCAGTCTGGACCTTCCTTATCCTTGGGTCCACCACCTCCGGTACTACACCAACCAATGCAGCCATCTTCATCAGCCTTGAATCGAGGCTCTGGTTCAGGATTGAGGGGAAAGAAGCCACAATCTGTAAGACCAACAGTCTCAAGTTCATGTTTTCCTATAACATTTTGGGGGGATTATAATGCATATTATCACGAGGTCTTTGCAGTATGCTTCAGCAGGTTTCACCGGCAGGGATCAAGTTCCTATTCCTAAGCAGAGTTTTGGAGGTGCGTTTAGTGCAAATGGATTGGATGAAGACAATAGCTCAGATCCTCTGATTGGGAGGAAGGTTTGGACGAGATGGCCTGAAGACAATAACTTTTATGAGGCTGTTATAACAGACTTCAATCCTGTTGAGGTAGCATTGTTATGTGATACACAATAACTTATTCCCTGGCTCATTGTCTGTTGATTGATGAGAATTTGAATTTCAAATATCTACAGGGCCGTCATGCTCTGGTCTATGATGCCAATACACCGAATGAAGCTTGGGAATGGGTTAATCTTAGAGAGGTTGGTATCACTTTTATGCCAATATTGCTTGTTGGTCAACTTTTATTTTTGAAAACAGCAAGGTTGGACCTGACTCATATCGTAGTAAAATGTTCGAGTGATCGTGAAAAATCTGACAGTCTAACTAATAAAGACAAGTGACGAACCTGCTGAGTACTGGACACATATCAGGGTCAAGTTGATTTGTAAGAACACTAATGGGCTAATAGTTAGGTTTGACATGGAGCCTCATTTTGATTAGAAGGGATAATTGCATAGAAGGTGACGTACTTATGGCTGATTTCTATTTTTAGGTTACGAACCAATTTTTTCCCTCATAAAAGGTAAAATACTTTTAGAAAATTCTGATAAAGATAATTTTTTTCTGACACCTTACCATAAAAAATGATCAAAATTACCTTTTTATACATATTTTAAATGTACATAACCTTTTTGGGAAGGCAAACTTGGTTTGTTATCTGAAATAGAAATTAACACCAAGTGCGCTACTTTCTTATGCAATCAACCCTAATTAGATTGGAGGAAATGCATCATACGGGATGTGGCGTACGTGCAACTCACTTCCATTATTTAGTCTCTAATAATTGATTTTCTGTGATAGATATCTCCAAATGATATTAGTTGGAAATGGGAGGATGTTGGAATTTCTCATAGAGGTGGCCGAAGTGGATCTGGCCGTGGTACTAAAAACCCGACAACTCGTGGTGGGACTACTTCTGGTTCTGGAAGGGGTAGAGCGATCACCAAGGGGCAATCCAAGAAGGAACCACCTCTATCGCAAAATGGCATTGCAAAGAAGCCTTTGAATGATATTGAATTACTCCACACAGATACCCTTGTTAAGGAGGTATGTCATACCCTTGTCTAGCGATTTCGATCCATCAGCTAGAAATGAGTTCATTTGGTTATATTTTATTACACAGAAATCAAATGGGGTAAAATGTAAAAAATTACCATAAAAGAAACTGGGTAAAAATAAGTGAACTCAAAAGGTGCTAAAAAACTTATCATGTATACATGCAAAATCACTTCTTTCTAAATGTTTTTATATCATCATTGTAATAATATAGTTTTTTTTAAAATTATATTTAATACAAGTATATTATCTTTGCTCCCTTAACAGATAGACAAAGTGTTCAGTTTAAGCAATGCTGATCCAATGGACATTGAGAAGGCCAGAAAAGTGCTTAAAGTAAGAACTATTTGAACTTTGGCACCCATCGTATTTCCTGGAATAATTACTTACTCGTTTTAATGTTTTTGTAACTTAGGAGCATGAACAAGCCCTTGTGGATGCTATTGCAAAGCTTGAAGGTGCCTCAGATGGTGAAAGTGGTAATAACTGACTAATAACACGTAGTAAAATACACAAACATAGGATCAACGCTTGCTATTGTATAATCCCGTCATCATCATGAAAGATTTATGTTTCCAGTATGTAAATAATGAGCCCAGGGTGGCTAAACATCATTAATGGTAGTTCAATGGATCCCTTTTCGGCGCATGTTTGATCGCCATATGGCTTATTTTTCATTCACACAGATTTCTTCCGTGTGAACCATTGTTATACGATATTATAACCAAAAGCATGAATCCAGATGCATTGTTATACAATTTTAACAAAAAACATAAATCCAGATGCCAAAAAACCAAACTGAATTGTTAAAGATTGGAATTTTGGGTCTTTGTATATTCTAGCATATTTTGTGTTCTGCTTTCTGATGTGTATTTGATATGCCTGCTGTATTAAGCAGACAAGGAAGAACAAGCACAAAAGCAATCGGTCGACATGGGGAAAATATCAAGAAAACACGAAGCGGGTGAGGGTTCGGATGTCAATAAGGTGGGTGTAGAGGAGAAAAATGGGGGTCAAGACATGCAATAACTGTATGCGTTTGGCTATATCCCATTCATCGTGATGTAACATATTTCTAACATTTTGTGATTATTAGCTATATTTATGATATCCGTTGCCTGTTCATCTTACTCGGAACAATCAAAATCCTTGTAATCGTATGTATCTTAATGATTTCAACATTTCAAAGATGGTTCAATCTTTCTCTGTCAATAAGTCGATAACAGGAACATAACCATACGCTGCGTGTTCTTTGGTATATAACTTCATTTACAGTCAAATGTATTATTTTCTTTTTGATCTTGTATGATTTCAACATTTCAAAGATGGTTCAATCTTTCTCTATGATGACTGAATTTGTGTAAAACGCTTCGCTATCGATATCCGTTACAATAAGTTGACATCTTTCGAAGAAGCCAAAACAGTAGCGTAAAAACACAACCAACTTTCTTAATTACCAGATCGGTAACAGCCAAAGGAGCACCTGCATAAGCGCATAAGCATCAGGAACAAGAAACCCATAATCAAAAACAAAGAGTAGGGATTTAAAAGCTATTGAGAATTATTCAAATCCCAAGTGATTTTAAAGAACTCATGTTATCTGATCAATCAGTAAACAAATACAAAATCTTATAAAGTTTATCGATATGTAATTCCTGCTAGCATCTTGCTAGTTATTATTATTAATAATACTGTTGGATCTCTAGTCGTGGTGATGGTAATGCCGAAGCTTCTGGCTAGTTTTCCTTGTTGCTTTTCAAAAACAAAAAAAAAAGATCTAAGTTGCATAAAAGATACCAACAAATTGAAAATTGTTCATAGATCTGGACTGGACTGGACAAGATTCCAAGTTGCATAAAAAATACCAAGAAATTAATCAAATTTCAATAATCTTGAAAAGCTATTCAAATAACAAGATCTCTTATGTATCTTCATCATACCTACTGCCAACAATCTATGAACATAAAACCCCTAAAAAGATTCTTTATTCAAAGAAATTAAAGAAACCATTTACCTGCAGTGCAGATGAACCAAAAACCCAGAAACAAGATATTGTCAGAACACAGAATCTGTAATAATGCCCATTCACATCTTTGAAATCTTGAAACCCTAAAGTCAAAGGTCAAAGCTTTATCGGCCAATACTGAATAGGGGTAGCCACCAGATTCTTGATCTTGAGACTGGAGGATTCTTATTTTGTATAAAAACTCTTATCTTACAAACTGGAGAAGTAGTATGTGTATAGGTATGTGGTTTTGTGTGATAATAATAGGTAGACCTAATTGTGAGAGATAATGGATTAATGGGTGTAGTAAATAGACGCTAGTGGGCTTTCCTCTTCATCGGCCAAATTGGACAATGGCTGGTCATGTTCATGACAATAGGTAGAGATATATGTGCATCGTTATTATTGTTTCTGATTTTTTTAAATATTAATTAATGTTTAGATTTTATATCTTTATTAATTATTTAATAGCAATTACTTCGTAATAATAAAAAACTATATAATATTTAGGGACAAATTTAAGAACTTTGAATATAGTGTATACTCTATTTATTATTATTATTATTATTGTATAATAACATTAAGGGTTGTGTTAAACACACACCTCCTTCACTTTTTTTCTAATTACACACATTTTCCCCCTACTTAATTAGCTTAATTACTGCTTAATGTTGTGTGACTCATCCAATTTATAAACAACACTCTCTTTTGTCAATTCTATATAATTTTTTTTGTTTTTTAGTGGGTAGGACCCACCATTATTATAATCATTATTGTATTTATATATTAAAAATAATTTAAATAAAATCCTGCAATAATTACTTAATAATTAAGGTAATTAGAGTGGGGTGTATAATTAGAAAGGAGAGGTGGCGTGCATTTATCATCACCCTAACATTCACTTTGATTTAAATCTATTAAGCATTAATTTTAAATGCAAACATTTCTTTGTAAATAATTTTTATTTTCTAATATCAATTATATTATAATGATCATGTAAAGATGGTTGAGTTGACACCATGATTTAAAGTGAAGTATATTTTTGGCATTTCAAAAAGTGTTGGTACGGAATTTGACGTTTCTTCCAAGTCTGACGAAGCTGTATCATTTCAAGGGTTGAGATTTACATTTGACGATTTCTTTATGCACCATACCTTAGATTCTCATAAACCACACTTTATGAGACCTATAATTTGACTAAATTGTTGTTTTTTTGATTGGATGTATGATTCATCTTTTTCATTCAAAGTGGTGACCTAATGATTAATTATTATAGAGTATGGTGCATGAAGTAGCATCCTTTACATTTTGCAAGGCGTGTAGCTGTTACAACGTGCTCATACGCCAACTTTATGGTCATTCTTGGATGGTGGAACATCTACCTTTCACCTTTGTCTTCCTAAAATACTCGAATCGTTTGAATTTTAAGATCAAGATTCGTGCACATTTTAATCCCTTTGTAATTAGACATAATCGTTGACCGAGTCACAGATGACTAAGAACAAAATCTACAGGCCGGAACTTTACAACTGTATCCTCAACGCGTGGCTGCCTACTGTCACGTTGCTAATGTTTGTTCGTCGGAATGTTAAGATCCTTGAACAACGGGCTGTCAACTCCCACACCCATTGCGTTTAACCCATTGTCTACGTATATAAGAGCACCTGTAATTGCAGAAGCCAAAGGCGATGCCAGGAATGCTGCGGTGTTCCCCACCTCCTCTGTTTAATTAATTTCCCAAACATCAGAAAAGTGCGAACAATTCAAGCATAAATGCGAGTTTATCATATTTTTACCTGCATATAGTTCTTTCTGTAGAGGGGAGTTTGCGAAAGAGTAATCGATCATTGTATCTATGAAGCCAATAGCTTTAGCAGCCCGGCTTCCCAGTGGACCTATTGTGTATGATTCAATGTGATATAGGAACTTGGGAAACAGTTTTTGCTCACATTATATAATGGATCGAAGGAAGATGTCATGTATAATGAAAGAAGGGATAATTGCGCAAAAAACCTTCAACTTGTCAGTTTTTTGTGATTAAAACCCCAAACCATTTTCCGTTGCATAAAAAACCCTAAACTAACTAAAATTCAGTAAATCAAGATTTTATCAATGGGTAACCGGTTAAAACCGGTTATTAAACCTATAGGGACCGGTAAATAACCTACGTGGAATAAATTTTAATTGTTGAAACCGGTTGCCAGGTATTACACATCATTTAAACCCCATTTGATAATTTTTAATTGTAATTTTTAAACGAGATTACATCATCTACGAGGGTTTAAATGATGTGTAATACCTGGCAACCGGTTTCAACAATTCCACATAGGTTATTTACCGGTCCACGTAGGATTAATAGCCGGTTTCAGCCGCTTACTCATTGATAAAACCTTGATTTACTGATTTTTAGTTACTTCGGGGTTTTCTATGCAATGAAAAATGGTTTAGGGTTTTAATCACAAAAGGCTGACAACTTTGTGGTGTTTTGCGCAATTATCCCAAGAAAGAAAGAAGTGAAATATCACCTGCAGATATAGTGTTGACCCTGATTTTATGTTTTCTTCCTGCTTCGAAAGCAAGCACCTAGGTAAAATTATAGATGGATGTCATGCATGAAAATTTAAAACCAATTTGAATATAATGTAGAGAGAGAGAGCTTACTCTTGTGTCACTCTCAAGCGCGGCTTTCGCTGAACTCATGCCCCCACCATAGCTGTGTTATGTACAATACATGTACAAGAGTCAATACAATTAGGCCTTGTTTGGCTCATGGAATGGAAATCGGAGGAATCGGAATTTATTTTTAGTGTATATGGACATTTAAATTACAAAGAGAATGAACTAAAAGTTGTGTAGATTCAATCAAAATCTATGGTTAAAGCAATTTGTCATTCATTGCCATTTGCAAAACAATTTAGATTCTAACATTTCATAACACACAACAAAAGCCAAATGAACAACATGCCTTACGACACCCTACCAAACACTCTAAGGGTGCGTTTGGTACATAGAATTTAGGCTAGGGAAATGGAAATAAGAGGAATTCCCATATTTGTTAACATGAGAATTCTTCTTATTTCCATTTCCCTAGCCTTAATTCTTTGTACCAAACATAGTGTAAATGCTTTAAATTTAAATTCCAACTCATTCAAATTCCATTCCGTGACCCAAATGGAACCTTAGTGTAGAATAACCATGGAAAAGTGAATGTGTACCCTGGAATGATCCTCTCAGAGGCAATATATGTAAGAGAGATTGAGGAACCACCTGCAGAAACCCCAATCATTGTTAACTTCGTAATTTATAGGTGACAAATTGGACAGGTGGGTTGGCCCAAAACATTTTTTGTTGAAAGATTTTATACTTCTATAATTAATTCTTGTGATTAATTAACATGATTACAAAAAATTATAACATTAAAACAATATTCATATCTTTTAGATTTAACATTAGGAGGTTGTATGCATTAACAGTGACACTTTGAGTGACAATCGATCCTTACGACATGTTTCCTTTTAAACTAATTTATTTGCTTTACCCATTAACCCATTCATGGATAAAATGGGAAGAATTTGCTGCTTAAAGTCCTCTACTTTGTATACAATTCACGTACATATAGGAATACACTATTAGAAAATCACAAAATATTTGGTGTGTAGCAAGAAAGAGTAAAAATGAGTAGCAAGGCATACCAGGATTCATAATTGGAAGGAAATGCTTGAGCAAAGAAACATAGGAATAGCTCGATGCAGATACTGCAGCTAAATAACCTTTCCTGGATGTCTCCAACAGAGGCTTCGTAACCTAATCACAGATTGCATATTTGCTATATAACAAGACATTGCGCACATCAATGTACTATATTCTGGTTCAGACAATGAGAGATGAGATACCTCTGGCCCATTGGCAAGGGAATGCACCAAAATATCAATACTTCCGAAGTCTTGCTTTACCGATTCTGCAACTTCCTTTACACAGCAAAAGGACATATCAAACTGTGTAAATGACAAGAATATATGGAAAGATAGACTTGAACAGATCAGACTTACAGGGTATCCATTTATGCTTCATATTAAATTAGCAATTAACAAATTTGATGATAAATTATGCGATTTACAAAGGGTGGGATTGAAACCCCCATCCAACATCCAACAGAATGCATAAAAAAATCATAATAGTGTGAGGATGCACCTGGACAGTCCAATTACTTGCTCCTGCATAACGTTTATTTGCTTTAATCTGCATTTAGCCACATCAATACAAGTCACTGATAGGCTAGCTGAATGTCTGAAACACTTTATTCCATGACAATTATATATGCTACATTACATCTTCAGGTACGTCCTCAGGGTTATCAAAGACAGCATCCAGTGGATAAACTTTAGTAATTTCCATCAAAGAACCATCTGGTAGCCTGGAAGATGACATTCTTCGTTAGAAACTCCCCTTCTTAGCATAAGGAATTGAAAATGAGGGGAAAAAAAGAATTAAAATCTTACACACGCGATTCATCAAATTTGCCCCGCCGTAGACTCATTTCAAATATGTTTAAGGCCTACATCAAAAAGTCAAGAAAGAATTATCTTAATCTCTTTGCCTTTCCAAAAATAAAAGTCAAGAAAGAAAAGAGAGATCAATTAGTCGCACATAATTTAATAGTCAGGGAAAAGTGACACCATGAATTTTCTACTTTACTTACAGGCACCCATGTCCCAACAAGTATTTCAGCACCTGCAGCAGCTAAAGATTTTGCGATAGCCCAACCATATCCGTTGTCATCAGCAATACCAGCAATAAAGGCCCTTTTACCTTCACATAAAACATTTCTAACTGAGCAAGAAGTTACGTCATATGAAATCTATAAATCGCAACAAAGCCAAAATGCCGTTCATTATTTCACTATATGAGGATTTTTATTCACCTTCAAGGTAAAAGAACTACGACCCATTCTATCAAGGAAACGTGGAAAGACAAGGATCAAACCTTTCAAATCGACTGATAACTGGGATACAGACTTGCTTTCAGAAGCTTCGGACCTTACAACGAACTTCTCAAACCTTGGACGACTAGTTGTAATACTTCGCTTAAAATTTAGCACGGATGATACATGAGAAGAGCTGGTAAGCTTAGATGACAAAGTTCTATCTGTTTCATGTACAAAACTTGCCATAGTAGCCCCGAGACTTCTTTGAGAAAGAAAAATGGACGGCCTCGCTGCAGTTATTTGCAGGGCAGAAGCACCAAGTGCCATCATTTTCACTATATGCAATCTAGCAAGGAAAAGAGAATGGAGTTGAAAATTTGTCTAAGATATAAACATAGTAACAATTAATATACAGCTACCTACCTGGCTACCTTATCACTGTTCGAAATTGATAATACTCAAATAACTTTGCCAAGCCCAATATTTCAAGATTAGACACTAATTTTATTTTCAAATTCATTTTTTCCTTTAAAAAGGTAAAACACCCACCATGTTATAACTAAAACATCATGATGCCTGAGTTCTTCCTTACTACCATAACATTTTATTAGTTCATCCAGCAGGAAACTAGAAGTTGTTCTATAAAATGCGCAGGCATTTGAAAAATGGAAGTTACAGTTTCGTTGAAGCATCAATGTGATAAAATTCAGTTTGAATTACAATTCCAAATTCACATTGCAGTAATCAAAAGATCATGAATATTAAAATTCCTATACAGCCTAAATGCAACCTTATTAAAGTTTATAAAGTCGCTGGATTCTAAAACCTTCTAGCTCAACACAAATTTTGAATTCTCCACATTCTTTGTACAAATTATTCAACAAAATCTGCAATTCAGCCATTACGCAACGCCAAATCAAGCTCATATACGAGAAATACAATGATTACAAAAAAAAAAACCGATATATACGTTAAATTGAACAGAAATTCGACTCAAATTGTTCAAATTCAAAACATGATTACACATCATTCATAGAAACAAAACTTGAACTTCAATCATACGAGTTGGAAATTGCATTACTGTGCGTGTATGAGATGAGAGATAGAGTAAGTGAAGTTACTTCGCAACAGGAGGCGCCAAAGCTCAAACGTCGATCTGTGTCGGTAGCTGTGTGCGTGAGATAGAGAAGAAGGGGTTTAAGTTTGGCACCTGAATTGGGCCAACAATTGGACCTTAATTTATGAGTCACCTTCCGTTCAAGTTTTGAATTTAAAAAATTCTTACATATTCAATATCTAATTTAAATTTATTAAATCATATAAAAAATACAAACATCATTTTATTGATTTATTTTTCTGTAAATTCCTAAATTACCATTTCTAATACAAAACATGAATTTCATGGGTGTGTATATGTATAGAATACGATTCGAGAGAGTACCACTTGTTATGCAGCGCACCAGAAGAAACCACCTTTAAAATAAATTTAAATTCCGTTTTCATAAACATGTTTTAATTAACGTTATAAATATGATATGCAAATTTCACATACATTCACATATCTTAACTCCTTAAAAATGATGTGAACGTATACTTGCATAAATTTACATACATGTGAACGTACATTCATGTGATGCATGATTTCATACACTTAGAATGTGTGAATGTCCGTGAAATTTATATATCATCTGTATATTGATAATTAAAACATGTTTATAAAAAAAATTGAATTTTTTTAGAGTGATACATTCTGGTGCACTGCGTGATAGGTAGTACTCACTTGAACCTAAATCTACGCACGCACACATACACACACATATGAAATTCTTGTTTTGTATTAGAAATTGTAATTTAAGAATTTACAGAAAGATAAATCAATAAAATGATGTTTGTATTTTTTTTAAATGATTTAATAATTTTATTATGTGTGTGTATAAATTCTAAAACCTTTTTATCGCGCATATATTTTTACAAATTTTCTTATTGCATACTCCTCCTTTTTCTGTCATTGCCACACATAAATAGTACACTAAATATACATAAAAACTAAATAGAAATCATACAGTAAATATAAAAAATACACAAGTTTATTCAAACTACAGAAAACACTATACTAAATTTACAAAAGAAACTGCATAAATTTATTCAAATAATTTGTTGTGCGTAATAAGAAACTTTTGTGTAGTTTGAATAATTTTATGCAGTTATTTGGTACGTTTATTGCAGTTTTTGTGTAGCTTAAATAAATTCACGCAATTTTTTTGTGTAGATTTAGTACAAGATTATTGTTTATCTTTATTGTATATTCAGTGTAGTAATGACGGAAAGGAAGTAATGCGTAATAAGAAAGTTTATAAAAATATATGTGTAATAAAGAAGTTTTAAAGGATATATGTGAAATTCTTGTTTTGTGGAGGAAAGGGTAGTCTAGGAATTTACAAAAATAAATGATGTTTTGTATTTTATAAATGATTTAATAATTTTAAATTAGATTTTTTGATACACATGAGAGTTTTTAAGATTTATAAGGATATAAAATAATCATTCGCAACACTTATAAAATGATCATTCAAAACACTTAATTGATCATTCACAATACTAATTTGATCATTCACAAGAATTATTTGATCATCCACAATTCTTCAACATTTATTTGATCATTCACAAGTATTATTTGACTATTACTATTCTTCTATACTTTTTTTATTATTCACAATATTTATTTGATCATTCACGATAATTATTTGACCATTCACAATTTTACAACACATATTTGATCATTCACAAAAATTATTTGACCATTCACAATTCCTCAACACTTATTTGATAAGTCACAACACTTATTTGATCATTCGCAAGAATTATTAGACCATTTACAATTATTATAAAATGATCCTTTACAACAGTATCAAGCATTACCTTATGTGCACTAATTAAATGTAACGCCCTAATTATTAAAAAGGTAATTAACTTTGTGAAGCAATTATAATGGTGAACTTAAGTGCAATACTATGGTTAATTGCCAGGCATTTATGATAATTGTTATTATTGAGACTTGAATAATAAAAGAAATATAAAATGTTGGTTTGTATTGAAATGACAAGAATAAGTAATGTACTTTGATAATCAAATAATAGCTAATTATAACATTGGGAATATTCATTGAAATATTTTGCCATTTGCCATTAACCAACAACTCTAAACCACTTCTAGCAATCATAAAAATAGAACTCTAATAAGCATTCCAAATTTCCAACAATCTTTGTACAAGAATAATAACTATACAACCTTTGACCCAACCCACATGCAAGTCCATATGGTAAACAAGCCTAATCAAAAACCGTATGTGTCAATATCAAATAAATTAAGGGGCGTTTGGTTTGCGGATTTTTAATCTGGGATTTGCATTTTCTCAAAGGATTTGCATTATGCAGCATTTGCATTTGTCAGAATTTTGTTAAAGAATTTGCATTATCTTATACAAAAAATTTATAAATCTGAAAAATACAAGGTAACTAGGATTTTAAATCCTAGGGGGGAGGCTGAGATTTTGAATAACAAAGAATGGAAGGATTTAAGAAATCCTGGGATTTCAAATCGTTACTGAAATCTGCGAACCAAACACAGGATTTTAAATGTAAATCCCAGAAAATCCGCGAACCAAACGCCCCCTAAGTATTTATAAAGGAGTTTCCATTTGTGTCAATATCAGATAAATTATGCACTTAAGTTTTCTTTGAGAAAATCGCTATTCGATTCAATTAATTACATGTTCGGCAATGGTATATACATCCCACGGGTATGAAACATACCAAATTTGGCGGAAATGATGACTTTCAAGGTAACGATTCTTTGAGTTTGTTCTTGGTTGAAATCATGTGAAGCGAAATGATGAAAATACTGAAAACGATGAAATTACTGAAAACAATGAAATCATGTGGAGCAAAACAATGAAATTACTAAAATCATGTAGAGTTATGATAATGACTCTGCCACCACATGTTATGTTTTAATATATCAATTGAAATGCATCAAATAATGAAACCAATTTATTAACCTATGGTAAAAAAAATTCAATAACGTTCAGATTTTCGTATATTACATGAGTTGATTTATTAAAACGTTTTAAAAAATAACCATCTATAAAATAGTCGTAAAGAATGTCAAAAGGATATCCAAACACATGCAAATTTAATAAGATGTGGACACGTGTCAGATTGAATTACTCGTTTATTAAGATTTATAGATTATCATACTAATTTATAGGATCTCACGTGAGGAAAAAAAACTCTTGAAAACATCTATGCATCGTAAAATATCGGAAAACCACATGTTTCAGCAAAATAGGATCGTGCATCATGATAATTTGATGCATGGTGTAGTCGGTACGATTCGAACACAATGCATGGCAAAGAAAAACATATTGCATCATCCGGCCGGTCCAGGGTCAAATCGGTACGACGGCCAAACCAGTGCACTTAGTAGAAATCGGGTTATCATTTTTATACTTTTTACAAAAATAAAATATTAAATTACTTAGTTGGGAATAAAACCCAAAACCCTTTTTATTCCATGACAAAGTTTTATCCAAAGTTTCTCAATAATTATATTGTTAATGTTAATTTGTTTTAGGGCAAATGACCAAAATTAGTAAAAAGTTTTGACATTTTTATCATCAATAGTGACATTATTTATTTTTTATCATTTATAGTAACAACTTTTTATTTTTCTATCAATAATAGTAATTGGCGACCTGCAAACTTGTTTAGCAGGTCACCAACAACTTTTCAGTTATAAAAAATAGCAACAATTTTTCATATTTTTATCAATAACAGTAACATATCAAATTAAACCAACCTTTTTTTATTTTTTAAGTTTTTCTAAGATTTCATAAATATCAAAATAAATTAAATTTATGTTTCAATTTGTTTAATTACATTACTACTATCTTTAGTGGCTATTTTATTAATTTATTTATTTACAATTTTTATCATAACCTTATAAACTTTTAATATATATTCTGTGCAGTTCATCTTCATCTTGGCTTGGGGTGTTCTTTAACTTGGGAAGGTAAGAAACCCTGTAATTTAATTGAGTTGATTGTGTTATAAGCTGCTAAATTATGAAAATTGGTTTAGCAATTGTTTGCAAGTGGTTATGTATCATTTTTATGGATTGTATATTTTTTATTCGACAAAACTATAAACTGAAATAATTCATAGTTTTTTAGTTGTAACTATAAATATTTAATGATTACGGTTTAATTTGTTTTGTGTAGCTAAAACTAATTAGTGGACACAATTTACAAAAATAGTTGCAATTATTTTGTACGAAAAATCAGAATGATTTATAGTTTTTTGTAAAAATAATCTAAAAACATGATTTGGTCGTAGTTTTTCATTCGGAAAAGCTAAAAGTTGAATGATTTGTAATCAATTTAGTTTGGAATTTATTAAAAAGCCGAACAATTTGTAATTTTATTATTCCAAATGAAAAGTACTACGAATGAAAAAGTATTGCAACCCATTCATTTTTTAGTTTTCAATGAATGGAAAAACCATGACTCATTGTGGTTTATAGTTTTATGAATGAAAAATATTGAGACTCATTTTGATTTATTATTTTTAAAATAAAAAAACTATGACCTAATTACATTGGAAAAAACTGAAAAAATGGAACGATTTGTATTATTTTGTTCGAAAAAACTAAGAAAACAATGGTTCGTAGTTTTTTTGTTGGAAAAGGTGAAAATTGAAATGATTGATAGTATTTTATTTCAATCCTATTATATATAATTGTGAATAAATAATCGAATATTATCTATCTACAAATATTCGAAATATAAATTTGGTTTGTTTTGATGTTTATGAAATATTAGAAAACTTAATAAAATAAAGAAAGTTATGTTTTAATTTGATATGTTACTATTATTGATAAAAATCTGAAAAGATATTACTATTTTTGATAACTAAAAAGTTGGTGACCTGCTAAATAGGTTTGTAGGTTACCAATTACTATTATTGATAGAATAATAAAAAGTTGTTACTATAAATCATAATAAATAAATAGTGTTACTATTAATGATAAAAATGTCAAAACTTGTTACTATTTTTGGTTATTTGCCGTTTGTTTTACTATCAAAATATAATAAAGTTTACAAAAATAAATTATATAAAATTATTAAGAGGGATATGATATTTTAATTTAAGTTGGATAAATATGATATTTTGAAGTTTAGTTGAAAGAATAAATAAGTAATAGTATAATGATCATTAAATGATAAACAATATTAGTTATGTGTTTTAAATGTTATAAAAGTTAAATTAATAAATTTGGGTGTATATGATATTAATGTTGTTTAAGATTGATATATGTGATATTAATAATTAAAATTGGGTATTTTGTAATTTTAAAAATTGTTCGGATGAAAAAAAACTTTTATAGTGGAATCTGGATAAAAATAATGTAATTGTAAAAAACTAAAAATGTATTCGATTTTATAAAATATAATGCATCAAAGATAATAACAAAAAAATAATAAAACAATTATATATTACATATAAAATAAATAAATAACTTAGCTGCATACTTGCTTACTTGATAAAAATAGTTTCGATAGTAATAAATTTTATATTGAAAAGTAGACAAAAATAATGTAATCATAATGATATATTTAAATATTTATAAAAACATATTATATCAAAAGTTATTATAGAAAAACAAAAAATTTATATATTATATTTAAAATATTAAAATAAATTGATTGTTTACACGCCTATTTAAGTTAGCTGC
Organism: Centrapalus pauciflorus; assembly: GCA_020465985.1. NCBI lineage: Eukaryota > Viridiplantae > Streptophyta > Magnoliopsida > Asterales > Asteraceae > Centrapalus > Centrapalus pauciflorus. The sequence continues at coordinate 149,789 of JAANYP010006670.1, forward strand.
CTTTGTGCTTCTCTATTCATTAAAATAGCATAAAAACAAAACAATTATACATTAATATAAATAAATAAGTCAGTTGTATACCTTTCTGCTTAATAAAAATAGTTTTAACGGTAATAAATTTTACATCGTATTATAGATAAAAATAATGCAATCATAAATATATATTTAAATTTTAATAAAACATAATATATCAAAAATTATTATAAAAGAAAAACTTGTTGTACATAAAGAATAGTGTTAATATTGAAAAAACTCCACGGACTTTCATGCAATTATTGATTAAGTCACTGAATTTTTTTTTTCGAGTCTTGAAGTCCCTAAACAAAGTTTGTCTTATTCAAAACTATATATTTTTAACCTGCTACCTGCTTAACAGGTAAAACAATTAGTTTCTCGAGTAGTATATTATTAAAAAAAACCAACTTTCTTTTTTAAAATTCACGATTAAGTCACTGGAATTCTTTTTTCTTATTTAAGTCATTCTACGGTTTACCGGCTAGTGACCTACTAAACATGTCAAATATATAGTTTTGAATAAGACAAAAATTGTCTAAAGACTTAAAACTCGAAAAAAAGTAAAGTGACTTAATCGATAAATTCATGAAAGTTCGTAAGCGTTTTTTCAATATTAACCCTAAATAATAAAAATAAATCAACGGTGTATCTGTATACATGTTTTATATACATGTTTGACTATTCATTAAACAGTCAAACGGTTTGTAATTAATTATATTATTAATGTTACTGAAATGTTACCATATAAGTTAGTGATACTATTTCATATTAAATTAGTTTTATTCTAAATTCTCATTAAATTCTTAAAAAATGACGGAATATATATTACTTAATAACAAAGAAATGATAACTTTAGCATGTTCTATTATTTTATGTGGAATATAAGGGAGCATATGGTTCACATATTTTTTTATAAAATTTGTATTTTGTCAAAGTATTTACATTATGCAGCAGTTGCATTTGTCATAATTTTATCAAACAATCTTCATCATATTTTAAGAAAATTTGCTAATCTGAATAATATAAGATAAATGAGATTTAAAATCCCAGAAGGGAGTCTGAGTTTTTAAATAACAAATAAGGAATATATTTTAAGAAATCCTAGGATTTTAAATACTTACAGAAATCTACAAACTAAACACAGAATTTTAAATGCAAATCCCAGGGAATCCGCGAATCAAACGCCCCCTAAGTTTAATGACACACACACAAACACATATGTAAAAGTTCAAAAGAGTATCTAAAATAATCAAGAGCACCGAACATATCCCATTGTAAATGATCATACACAAATTTTTTACATAAACATGTAAAAATTAATATTATAAAATTTTTTATCAAAAGAATCATAAATTTATACATTAAGATTTGAAAAATAAAAATTGTGAATGGTTGAAAAAAAATGTGAATAATCATTTATTTAGATGACCATTCACAAAAATTTTAAAGGCGTAGATGACCATTCACAAAATTTTTAAAGACGTACAAATGGAAGAATGTATCTAAAATTCACATATCATGCGTGTAATATTAATTTAAACATGATTGTGAAAAAAAATTAAAATTTTTTTATAGGGGTGGGTTCAATGGAAAACCACTATGCACCGGAAAACCGTGGAAACCTACGCATACCGTCCGATTCGATGCATTTCATGAAAAACGCGGTGGCATGATCGTAAATAAAGTGATGCATCACGCGAGATTTTGATGCATCATGCGGGAAATTTGATGCATTTGTGGTGGTGCAGTGCGATTTTCGCAAGTTTTCAGGTGCATTATGCAGAAAGACAGTGCATCACGCGAGAATTCGATGCATCACGCGGGAATTGTAATGCATTTGTGGTGCATGGAGGTTTTCCAAGGTTTTCCGATGCATGTTGGTTTTCCATTGAACCCCCTATATATATATATATATATATATATATATATATATATATATATATATATATATATATATATATATATATAGTACCATTAGTTTTGCGGAGTACCGGAGGTAAGTCGCTTAAAACCATTTTTTTCGTAATCATGTTTAAATTAATAACACAAGACTACTTATAAAAAATCACACAGAAACACACAATAAAACTATGTGATACGTGCATGTTCACATGAATTACACTGTTGTGAACATATGTTTACACTTCATACTAAACATGTTCACATAATTTTTTTTTCACATTTCCATTACTTTTAACATGTTAGAAATTGTGAATGTATTTAATTTTTTACTAATAGTCTTGTATTATTTGTACCTAAAGGAATATGAAATATTTTTTAAAAAATATATTTTTTTCGAAGCATGTTCACATCCGAAACCCGTGTGTTCATAGGTACTCACAGTACTCTGCATTTTTTTTAGTTACTCACACGAATCATATTCTATATACATACATATATAAACTTAGATTTAGAAAGAGATGAGATCATTGCACTGTAGAACAAATCAAATCCGCAAATTAAATTAATCTAATGGTTCTAATTAAATAGATCAAATGTTTAGTAAAAAAAATATTTGGTATTAGTAATTTTTTTTATTCATGATAAAATTGTCAAATGTTGATAATAACAAAAAGACTGGAACTAATTAAAAAAATGGTGTAATATGAAAAAAAACCAACATGTTTTTATATCTGTTTGCTGTTTAGTTCTTTCGTGTTATTTTTTACTAATAAAATTATTAAGTAATATATTTGTTTGTGATTTTGGACTTTTTTTTTATTTTTTCAAAAAGGTTTTCAAGTTTGTGAAATTTTCGAAAAAAAATAGTGAAAACATGTTGGTTTTTTTTTTTGTGAAAAATCAAGGTTGATTATGAAAAAAATAAAAGTTTTCCGGTAATCGGATTGAAAACAATAACTTGAGACCTTTCTTAGGAAAAAATAACACGGAGGGACTAAATCGTAAAAAAACATGAAAATATGTTGGGTTTTTCATATTAAACCTTTAAAAAAATATTATTTTTTAAGATTAAAATAACATTAATACGATTAACTTTTAGATCAAAATTTTTTTACCATAAAAAAGAGAATTTTATACTATTTAAAATTTTTGAAATCAAATTATAAAACATTATATTAATAATATTAAAATCAAATTATTTAAGTAAGTGTTGAAATTAGCTAAATGAAAATCAAAAGTCATGTAGAAGATATTATAAAATATACTTTTCTCTACAATGGGAGTCGAAACCCCCAACCTTAAGGTCACCATTAACATACTGAATATTTTAAACTATTGATATTAAAAACTGATTTAATTACGAAAATCAAGATTATAACATGTCTTTTTTTTTTCTCAGGTCCGTCGGCAATATATTTATATAATTTATCAAATATACCCATTGTCTTGACTTCTTGACATTATTAATGTGGTAATAAATTCTGTTCTTTAATGTGGCAATATTGTCTTGACGTTATTAATGATCTAATGTGGTAATATTGTCTTGACATTATTAATTAATGTGGTAATAAATTTTGTTTTCTAAATTTAATATATATTAAAATAATCAATATATGAATCACAAACACTATAAAAAAATCAAAAGATAGATGGTTTAAAACATTGAGAAACGAAATTATAATACTAAAATTGATATAATATCGTGGTTAATTTTGATAAAATTAACAAAAAAAGGTGGGTAAGTTTAAGAACAAATCGTAAAAACCAAAGTCATAATTTTATCAAACAATATTTTAATTTGTTTTTAATTAAAAATAAATTAGTCAAAGCAAAGGTTTGAGACATTTTTGGAGTTGTAGTAGGACTAGGAGTCTGTTACGCAATCCCTAATCTTGTTTAATACTACTAATAATTCCATCTCTCATTCCTGTCCAATTGTAATAAATTATTCATATCACTGGGTTTTTGTTTGTTTGTTTTTTTTCGTATCAGGGTTCTTGAGTTTTCGCTTTCGAAAATAAGAAGATTGTGTTCGATCAGTACGATCTACTTTACTGATTGTTCTTCTAACGTAAATGACAACAAGCTTTTCTCGTTTTCTTGCAAGTCGACGTCAAGTGGTAATCTCGACGGCCCTGGTGACTCCACCAGTCCACCTCGATACTACTTCCTCTCCGTCACCCGAATCTGCAACCGTCCGCTTCCTTGTCAAGTTCCGTAAGAGGTTCGTTATTATCGAGACATACGTATAAATATATTAATTTTTCATGAACAAAATTATGAAAACGGTTTGATAAAAATGCGTTTTTGGTTGTATATTTTTATTTTAATGTTCATCTTTACATTCATGATTCCCCAATCAAAGTAATCAATTAATCTCAGTTTATAACTTAATTAAACACCAATTTAAATGTAAATACTATTTACAAATTAAATGATTGTCTAATTCAGTTTAACTATACAGTTGTACTTAGTTTTATTAAATAATGCATCGTGCATTAAATTAAGGGTGTGTTTGGTTTGTTGATGAGTTTGAAACGGGTACGGATATAAGTATGGATTTAAAAGAAATAGAAGAAAAAATATGAGAAATGATGAAACTCATGAGTGTGGACGTGTTTGAGTTTTTGATAACCATTTCCGCATATTTGGTAATCATTTCTCGAACAAACAACATCTATGAAACTCAAACTCATTTCATGCCTTCGAAACCCACCCTAAATTTTTCTATGATTGAAGATTATTTTATTTTCATTTTCTAGATGAAAAAAAGTTTGACATAGGCATATAGCAGCTAAAAAACAAAATCAGACTTTTCTTATAAATATTATTTATTTATTTATTAATTTATTTATGTGTGAATATCCTAACTAATTAGCTAGTTTCTTGCAACAACTTTTTAATTTACAGAGAAAATGGCAATGGGTTCAAACAATGTTCCCTTCGAGATCACCATAATTGTAAGTATTTCAACTTATGTTATTCGTGTGATTAATTTGATTTTCGGGTTATTTGACTTAGTTAATTTCATTTTCATGTCTTTAGTTAGACCAAAATATCTTTCCACCTGAAGATATAAGTGCTTTAAATTAGCTTATTACAAATAACATAAATAGAATAATATGAAAAATTTAAAGCTAACCAAATAGGATTAATCCCATTTCGGTGGTAATTAATAAATGTGTATAAATAATATTAATATTACATCATAGAATAAATATAACATCTCGATCTATAAAAATAATCAATCCGTAAATTTTGTATATTTTTCGACTTTTAGTAGATATTAATATATTATTTTATCATTATATATATACTGACAGTTTTACATGTATTGTTATTAGCATGAAGAAGACCGGGTTCTGGGTCATCATAATCAAAATCAACCCAAACCAAAACGAACCCGAGGAGGCTGGGCTCCAGCATTTCTACTTCTTGGTATATATAATCAATCTCTTTACTAAATCTATGTATATCGAAAACGGGTCAAAAACAGATAAATTTTAATAAAACATACTTGACCCGTTTTATTTATACGAATAAGGATGTAACGTTTATTTAATATTTGACCCGTTTCATTATTAGCTTAAATCTTCTGCTTCCTTTTTCAGCAAATCAAGCGCTCGCTACATTTGCATTCTTTGGCGTTGGAGTCAACTTGGTCTTGTTCTTGACCCGAGTCATCGGTCAAGGCAATGCCGACGCCGCAAATACGGTCAGTAAATGGACCGGAACCGTCTATTTGTGTTCTCTTCTCGGAGCGTTCCTTAGCGACTCGTATTGGGGCCGTTATCTGACTTGTGCGGTGTTTCAAGTTATCTTAGTCGTGGTAATTATACGTTACCATTTCGGTTACGAGGTTTTGTAGCACGATTGTTACTAACGTATCGTGTTTCGTAGGGGTTGGTGCTATTATCGTTAACATCTTGGCTATTTCTAGTCAAACCTGCCCAATGTGGAGACGGAGTAAAACAATGCGTGCCGAGTACTACGAAGGGGACGATAATGTTCTACGTGTCGATTTACATGGTTGCATTAGGCTACGGTGGGCACCAGCCGACGTTAGCCACTCTTGGTGCGGATCAATTCGATGAATCGGACCCGAAATATAGAGGTAAAGGCTCAAAAGGGGCTTTCTTTGCCTACTTCTATGCCGCGCTCAATATCGGATCGTTGTTCTCGAACACCATTCTCGTGTACTACGAAGATATCGGTCACTGGACAATCGGGTTTTGGGTGTCTATGGGAGCCGCGGTCGTTGCCCTGCTTTCTTTCTTTTGTGGTTCGTTTCATTATCGGTACGTTAAGGCGTCAGGAAATCCTCTTCCACGAGTCGGCCAGGTATTCGTTGCAGCGTGTCGGAAATGGAGGATTCGGGTTGATGACGAAAAGCAATTGTATGAAGTCGAAGGCACGGAATCTGCTATCAAAGGGAGTCGAAAGATCCTTCATAGCGAGCAGTTCAAGTAAGTCGATATCGATAACGTTGTTAAACTTGTTATTCAGTTTTCGTATCTACCGACCGTGCGTAAAATTTTCGTCGTTAATTAATTTGTCAGATGTCTCGATAAGGCGGCGGTTATCACGGAGAACGATTTATCGGGGCCTGAAAACCATTGGAGATTATGCACGGTGACACAAGTCGAAGAAGCGAAATGTTTGATAAGAATGTTACCGATTTGGCTATGTACGATCATCTACTCGGTCATTTTCACTCAAATGGCGTCGCTATTCGTCGAGCAAGGTGCGGTCATGAACGCGTACATAGGAAACTTCCATCTTCCGGCAGCCAGCATGTCGATTTTCGACATCTTTAGCGTCCTCGTATGCACGTTAATATACCGTACGGTATTAGTCCCTTTAGCCGGAAGACTAAGTGGGAATCCAAAAGGTTTAACCGAGCTTCAACGAATGGGGATCGGTCTAATCATCGGGCTTTTATCGATGATCGCAGCCGGAGTTACAGAGGTGGAACGGCTAAAAAGGTCAATACCCGAGAAGCACTCGAGCACGATGAGCATATTTTGGCAGGTACCGCAATACGTGCTCGTTGGTGCTTCGGAGGTATTTATGTACGTCGGACAGTTAGAGTTCTTTAACAGCCAAGCCCCGGATGGGATCAAGAGTTTCGGAAGCTCGCTTTGTATGGCATCGATCTCGCTTGGAAATTACGTTAGTAGCCTATTGGTACATATGGTTATGAGTATCACGGCGAGGGGAGACGAAGTCGGGTGGATACCGGAGAATCTAAACGACGGTCATATGGATCGGTTTTATTTCCTAATCGCGATACTTACGGTATTCGATTTCGTACTCTATGTTTATTGTGCGAAGAAGTACAAGTGCATTAGCGTCGATGAGAATAATGGTAACGAGCCAAAGAAGGAAGAAGCGTAGCTAGCTAATAAAATCGTTAATTAGGATAGTTGAGTTGAGTTTGAGTTGAGTTATTGTTCCGTTAATTTGTTTTAAATTTTTAGCAATTTTAGCCTATATATAACATAGGCTAGTGAAGTTGGATTGGAGCTAATAATTTAATAGAACGTTGGTTTGCTTGCTTTTATTTCTAACGAAAAAGTGCGTTTTATTAGAGCTGTTAGAGCTGGATTTTCTCTCATCAACCAAAGAAAATGTTTGAGCCATCCTAATAGATCCGAACCAAGATAGTTCATTCATCCTATTGACTATATTCAGTAGTGTTTGGTGGCTGAAGAGTTGTTTGTTTACCTCTTAATGGAATCATTAAGAAGTCATTTAAATATAAAATGACAATTTGTACATTCTTTATTTTAATCATCAAGACGCTTCTAGATCATATTGATGGTTAAAAGAAATTTTCTACCATGATGACATAATTTAAATGAGTAATTTATTGTATCACGAGACCTAAATTTTACTCACAACATAAAAATAGTAATAATAATGACCCACAAATCTTTTCCAACCCAACTTGTTTAAATAAATAAAACTTGTTTAGTATGACATAAAACTATTAAAGTATCTAATGCAAATCTTACATTTATGAATTGCGTGACAAACTAATGTGTTGTATTAATATTATAACTAAACTTGGAAAATCATGTTGTCATTTTTGCGTTTTTAATTTTAATACCAGTGTTCAAAATCAGTCATTGCCGGAAACACAACTCTGGTGATTCCACCTGAAAATCAACAACAAAATCGATCAGAAACAAGAAACAAGAAACAAGCTCTGATATCATAACGAGAATTAGAAATGATAATACACATATCTCAAATCGTAACAAGAATCAGTTCAAGAGCATATCTAAATCGTAACATTAATCATAAGCAATAACCAAATCTTAAATCGTAATAAACAATTGAGATAAAGAGGGGTCGAGAAAACCCTAAACCATATATATGAGGCATCGATTATGCACCAAACATCAAAGTCGCCGGTGTGGTCGTAACAAAAAAAACATCTCAGATCTCTTCAATTGTGTTTCAAACTTCCAAACTATTCGTTGATGGAAGCATCTTCAAATCTTCGTAGAATGAGATGGTGGCTTCCAATTGGTGTTCATTTGGTGGTGGTTGCAAACATAATCAAGCATTTTGGAAAAGTACTTTCACCTTATGGAGTAGGAGAAACCAGCATGAAAAGATCTCATAGAAAATTTTTTTGATGTGATGCTTGTTTCGAAGAATATGAACCACATGGTATGGTTGAAAGAGGGTAATATTGGCAAAAAGTAGAAAAAACTAATGTGGTATTTGTTTTTTAAGAGGTTAAATGTCTGAAGTCTGAAAACCATGTCTGAAATTAAGAGGAGACCCTAAAGTCTGAAATTAAGAGGCTCTGAATTTTAATTCAGACTAGTCTCTTTCTCTTAAAATTCAGAGGGAAATTCAGAGGTTGTAACCTCTTAAGTTTGAATTTAAACAAACAATACAAATTATGTTAAGATCTGAAATTCAGACTTCAGACCTAAACCAGACCCTCTTAATTGAAAACAAACACACCATAAGTAAATGGGGTGAACATGTTAATGGAGGAGGAGAGTAATATTGGTAAAATGTTATTCGATGACATGTTCAAAAAATTGAGATGGATCAAAAGAAAACCCAAACAACAAAAGTAAAAAAAAACACAAGTAATTAACACATTGCTATAGTTGCGAAGTGTTGTTTCCACGTGTACTCTAAAGGAATGATGATGTTCTATTTGGTATATAGAAGATGCATGCATGCATACATACAAGTTTAAAATATAAAATATATGAAAAATTACTTCAAATTAAGAATGTATTTAACCACCTATTATTATTAACTACATGATCAAAAATCACCCAACTACGTTAATGCATGATGGAACCAAAATATAACATAATCCAAAAATTCTAAAGTCGTTAAAAAAACACAAGGATAATGGCACCAAATAACCATATACTTTTAAATTGGGTTAAGTGTCATTTTGATCATTCAACTTTCAGATTTTTTTTATTTAGCCATTAAACTATTTTTTGTCCCGATTTAGCCACTGAACTATATTTTGTATATATATTTAGCCACTAAACTTTTTTTTTCCCGATTTAACCACTGAAAATTGTCCCAATTTAGCCACTAAACTATCATATTTTGTACTGATTTAGTCATTAATTTTATTCATTTTCCCCAAAATAGAACACTAAACTAAAGTTTAGTGGCTAAATCATGACAAAAATAGTTTAGTGGCTAAATGAGACAAATTAAAAAGTTAAATGGTCAAAATGATACTTAATCCTTTTAAATTTGTTTACATTTATGTAGTGTACTTTTATTTGTGCACATTTGGTAGTCAAACTTTTAAAAGTGTTTCAATTAGGTAGTTGTATGACCTAGTGACCGGTACAACAGGTTACCATAATTAGTCAAACTTTCTTTTTGTACACATTTATGCAGTGTACTTATTCTTTTGTGCACATTTGGTAGTCAATCTTTTGAAGAGTGTTTCAATTATGTAGTTGAGTGAGCCGATTTTAGCGGTTATCAGGTCACCCTTTTAACTAATTGAAACACTTTTACAAGTTTACTACATTAATGTGCACAAAAAAGTACACTACATTAGTGTGTACAAACTCAAAAGTACATAGCTATTTGGTGTCATTTTCCCAAAAACATATTACCCACAAACTCAGTTACCGCAAATAGAAGCACACAATATAACAGTTGAACATAAAATTTTAGGACAAGATATAACCATCTGTGAAAATTATGTCAACTTAATTAAAACCATATTACTTAGATCATGTTTGTTTACCTCTTAATGAAATCATTAAGAGGTCATTTTACCTTTGAATGACTTCTTAATCATTTCATTTAGAAGTAAACAAACACCCCCTTATACTGCTTAACCACTCATCCCATGGAATGGATATTTCTTTTTAATATCGTCAAGAACCTTTGGTATGCTTGATGTTGGGTAAATGTATAAAAATTATTATTCATATACGAAAATCATATAAAAAATACAAAAGACATATAAACTGACATTTAAGATCATTACTAACCTATTTTCTATCAACTTTTCCGGACTTTTTCATTTTCAATGCAAACACTTGATCAATATATGGCAACAAACATACACCTTGCAATAAAAAAATGTTACTTTTCTTTACTCTTTGGAATTAAATACTTTATTATTGTAAAAAAAATATTTTATTTTATTGAGTTTTCTAAGATTTCATAAAAATCAAAATAAACACGATTTATGTTTCAAAATTTGTTGTGAAATTTAATGATAAAATTTTAGCTTTTATTATTATTATTATTTATTTTTCAAATTTTACTTAATTATATTATTACTATCTTTTGCAACTATTCTTTTAATTTCATTAAGTTTATTTATTTATAATTTTTATTTTTCCGTAACCTTATAATTTTTTAATACATATTCCGAATATTTATGGTTAGATAATATTCGATTATTTATTCACAATTATCTATATATATTAATAAAACAAAATGTTTTTCGTCATGTGTCATCCTCTTGATGAAGCAAAATCTCATTTTCCCGTCTAATTTTCCTAATTTAGTTTTTCCATTTATACAAGTTAATTTATTGAAATTAAACTACAATAATGACTTTTTTCTATTATATTCTTTGTAACCATAATTATGGTACATCATATTTTTTTTTAAAGTATTGTAATTAAATAACAAAAATTATGTTAGATCGTTAACACTGTTTTATAACGCAATCATTATATTTTAATATTTTGTTTTTAAAGTATAGTGAACTAAATATTTAAATGTATCCTTCGAAAATCTTTTCTCCTTTCAAATTTTCTTATAAACTCTTGCTTTTAATATAATCTTAAGTTATTTCTTTGTAACATATATTTTATTTAAAATATCCACATATACATGTGTAAACAAACATAGTACCAATAAATGAGTAAATAGTATGTCACGTATCGTCATTATTTGATTTGTCATGTGTCGCGCTCTCCTTTTTACATTTCATTTAGTAAATTTAATTTATATTTTAAAGTATATCATTTCTATTCAAACCGATCTTAATAATTAATTAGTTAAAACTAAATAAATTCTATTATTCTTAAAATAATTATATTATACATTGTTATAAATATTTGGTTTTTAAATTAACCCCATGTAATACATGAGTATTAATCTAGTATATAATGTGAACGAAAATATACTACGAATCAACCTAGTTTACTTAAAAGCCCAATACCTAGTATTTATCTCCCATTTATCCCAATTCCCAAATGTTTTTAGGTTTTCTTTGCATTACCTATGAAGGCATGAATTGTGAAGCAGCCAAGAGAGAGGGGATCACTGAATCTCTCTTTTTGTCTTTGGTCATCGACTCGATTGTCAACCAGTGTCCATACTTCGTTGAAGCACTAACGCTGTGTTCCTTAAAAGAGGATTGGAATGGACAGAAGGGAGAAGAAAGCAATGGGAAGGAGATGAAGCCATTTTCTTTCCTTTCCCTTCCACTTTTGGGAAGAAGAAGATGAGAACAAAAAGCTGGTGAATTCCGTCCGTTCCCCTTCGATATTTTGTTATGGAACACGACGTTGCTTCTTTCTCTTATTGATTCCATCCGTTCCCCTCATTTAATAGATTTAAGGAACACAGCGTAACGATGCTTCTTTTTTCCTTTCGTCTCTTCTAACTTCTAAGTTGTAATTAACTCAAAATCAGAAGGCACTGAAATCAAAATCAAAAGGAAATTCTTGAAAGCAATCGAAAATAGAAGAGACTTTATTTTTAATTCAAATAAGAAGGTGTTCTAAAAAGAAAAAGTCAAAATACAACAGACTACTATATTTATTTTTATTCACATTAAAATTGAAAATTGGTTAGGAGATGTTTCATTATTTGTATTACATTTGTCTTGATTTATATTTCTTATTTTGTTTAATACATACTGATTTTACCGAGCTGAGATGAGAGGATATACACTCATCTTTTGAAGGGTAATAACTTTTTAAAAAGTTAAAAATAAATAAAATTTCTTTTTACTAACTGCATCCCTTCTAACATGTCATGTCAAAAGTCTTATAATTATTTAAGGGTTAATATTGAAAAAACTCTACGAACATTCATGAATTTATCGATTAAGTCACTGTACTTTTTTTACGAGTGTTTAAGTCACTAGACAATTTTTGTCTTATTCAAAACTATATATTTAACCTGTTTAGCAGGTCACTATACCGTACAAGAAAAAAGAAAGTCCAGTGACTTAATCATGAAAACTTATAAAAATTTTTTTTTTTAATAATAAATTATTCGAGGAACTAAATGTTTTACCTGTTAAGCAGGTAGCAGGTTAAAAATATATAGTTTTGAATAAGACAAAATTTGTTTAAAGACTTAAACACTCTAAAAAAAGTTCAGTGACTTAATCGATAATTACATGAAAGTCCGTGGGGTTTTTTCAATATTAACCCATTATTTAATTATTAAAATATTAAAAAAAATCAAATGAAGGAAGGTGCAAAAGGCCACATCAATAAGCAGGGGCGGATCCAGGATTTTTGGTAATCGGTGTCACTTTTTAAAAGTAAGTTTAATAGTTAGGTTTTCAAAATATTTTCTAAGATGGACCGGGTCACTGAAACGGGTTGCCAACACAAAATTAACAAATAACAAGATTTTTATAATTACAAAAGTACATAGTTAATACCAATTCTCAACTGTCACAATTGCAACTGACAAAACCAATATTAGCTTCAACACGTAATTGATAAACCAAAGGATACGAAAGATACTTCATAATTTCCATCATTTATCTAGCAAGCTCGCAGACTCCATTCAAGTTAGAAAATATTGGATCGTCTTTCACATTATCAATATAGTATTCAAGTTGATGTAGTAGATTAACATTCTCATTATAATTAAAACCATTCGGATACATCTCCGCCAACGTTAATAACTTTGTGCATCAAAGTCCCAAAAAGAATCACACGGTTAGGGATTTTCAACATATTTAAGTACCTCCATAATCGATGAAGCGATGAAATCGATCAGGAATTTTTCGACCAATTGGACCGGTGTCTTCAACAAGGTTTGTGCTAGTTTTTTTGAGTTTTTTTTTTAAATCTTTTGGGTTGGTTCTTGAATTTTGTCTCTTATCCTTTTTATTTTTATTGGGCTTCTGTTTTTCTTTTTAAGTTTTTGTGACCAAACTCAGTAATATTTTAATAAGTTTGGGTAATGAAATCAACAAATATAAATTAGATTTGTATATATTACTTTAATAAATTTTTCGTAGGTGTCACTAAAAAAAAATTCTAGGTGTCACTCGACTTTTAGATGCATACATAACTCAGTATTTTAAAATTTTATAGGTGTCGAGTGACACCCATCACAAAGAATTGCATCCGCCCGTGTCAATAAGGAAGTGTGAGTAGAATTGATCTTTTGGTAAACATACCTACAATTGCATTTTGGATTTCTAATTTAGACTTGATAAGCATTTAATTTTTCATATTGAAAAAAGTACTGCACCGTTTTAATAAAAGTAAGAATCGAATGATAGTTGTTATAAGATGTGTTGCTACTTCCTAGGTTTGGTTTTGTTATTTACTATCACAATATTTAAATAATCAATTTATAATAAGTGTTAATAATGATGGAAATAAAACGATAAGTTGGTACATAAACAATTCTTACACTTGCATCTAGTTTAAAAATTACCGAAGCACAAATAAATGACAATTAAGAAGTGTCATTCAAAAGAAGCTCCATGTAATTATTTTGAAATACAGTAATCTAATAATCACTCAACATACATATATTCAAAGTCCAAACACTCTTCCGATACAACAATTTAGGTGGGAGGGGTTCCATTGGTTGAGGTCTTAAGTTCGACGTGTCGATCCCTCATTTAATTTATCACGTGTCAAAACTTCAATCTGCCACATGTCATTACTAAAACTAAATTTGAATTAAAACCAAATCCAATTCATTCTATGATAATCTAATCTAACTAATATAATATATAACTAGTTTATAGCTCACGTATTACGTGAATATTTTTAATTAAATTTATTTATATAAAATGTATATGAGTAAAAATAAAAACATATAAAAATAATAATTGTGTTTATTTTTTTATTATTTACAGATTAAAAAATAGAGTATATTTATCTTTTTTAAAAATATTAAATTGTATTTATCTTTTATTTTTTATAAGTTGTAATTATCTTTTCGGTGAACGTAGAGGTGACACGTGACATTTGATATTTTCCTTTATTATACACTAGTTATTAACCCACGTATTACGGGGATATTTATATATAAATGTTTACTAAAATTTACACAAAGTGTCAATTACTTACAAAAAGGTTTGTTTTTTTCTAAAAAATATGAAAATAGTATTATCTTTTGTTATTAAAGATAATTAAATTTTTTATTTTGAAATATGCATGAGTCTAATCTTTTTAAAACTTTTTAGTTTTAGATTTTTATGTATAAACAAAAATTTAAAAATTTATTTTTTTTACATAAAATACAATTAAAAAATGTTTATAATTAAAAAGTTATAAAACATATCATTACTAACATTGCAGTATTTTTTCTTTTTAAACATATAAAATTATGCATAGTTAACTAGTATTAGGAGTTAAATCTAAAAGTTATTTAAATCAATTAAATAGATTGGTTTTTATTTATGATGAGTTAAAGTATGTAGTTATATTTACTTAAATTTTAAAAATAAATTAGATAACTAATTAAGAATAACTATACATAAAAAATTGGGCACAAAACAAAATATCTATTAAGCGATAAATCGACACGTGACGCTAGTTTATCAAAAATTCAAATACACAATTATTATATGCATGTGATATAAGCATATATTTAGTTTATCAAAAATTCAATTCTACTTAAACATTTATGATGTTTCGTCTCAACTATAACATTTTGTATACTGTCAATATATTCTATAAACTTTTAACCCAAACTTAATTTTATTTTTTATAGGCATGTAAGATTAGTTCAATATAAAAAAACAAAAAATTGTGTGCTCGATTTTACGGAAAATTCAAAATAATCTAGTTTTATCTAATTATTAATACAATGAGATCAATTTTTCCCCTAATATAAGAAAAACCCAAAACATGCAAGCTAAATCCATTTTATGAAAAATAACATAAACAATTAAACACTAACCTTTAATTAAAATAATTCACGTACACTATCGGATTTTTATTTCTCAACGGTTGTTGGATATTATTATTGATAAATAAACATGACTCCTCAATTTACAAATCATGGATTATATTTGATTTTTTACACTGAGAAAATATCATATTTATAAGATAAAAAACATTATAGGGTAAATTACAAATTTGGTCCCTGTGGTTATAGGAAAATTACGGATAAGGTCCCTCTATAGAAGAAATTACAAATTCAATGTCTGTGGTTAACATTTTGTTACGGTTTTAGTCCATTGACCGGTTGTTTTATTTTAATGACCATTTTGCCCTTGAAAATATAATATAATTAGGTAATAAATTTTATTTTTATTAATTCCTAAAATATTTAATAATAAAATTGAAAATAATCATCATCATCATTAATTACCATTTACTATCATCACTTTCTCCTAATTAATTCCACACCCTAGCACCGTGAGAATCACTCTTAGCCACCATCTTCATCGTTTGTGGCTCTAACACTTTCCGGTGTGAGAATCACTTTTAGCCACCGTCTTCGTCGTTTTTCCCCCTCTCAAACTTTGTCTCTGTCATTCCTCGATCAATGCTACAAAATCTAGATGTGTTCCTCGATTAAGGGTATGAAAGGGAAGAGATTTAGGAATTTGATATATAAAGGATTGTCAAGGGTGGTTCTCGATCGTGTGAGGGAGAGAAACAAGAGATGGAACTGGAGCTGGAACCGGTGACGGAGTCCAGGATACGGAACGAACTGACGTACCCGGTGGATAGCGTCATCGGAGCACCTCCAAGGAAGCCGGTGGAGCAGTGAATATTTCAGACGGAGGGCTTTGTTTTGTAATTAAAAAAAAGGGACAGATTAGATTACGACGTACCCAGTGGATACCGTCATCGGAGCACCTCCAAGGAAGCCGGTGGAGCAGTGAAGATTTAGGACGGAGGGCTTCGTTTTGTAATTTAAAAAAAGGGACAGATTAGATTACGACGTACCCGGTGGATACCGTCATCGGAGCACCTCCAAGGAAGTCGGTGGAGCAGTGAAGATTTAGGACGGAGGGCTTCGTTTTGTAATTTAAAAAAAGGGACAGATTAGATTACGACGTACCCGGTGGATACCGTCATCGGAGCACCTCCAAGGAAGTCGGTGGAGCAGTGAAGATTTAGGACGGAGGGCTTCGTTTTGTAATTTAAAAAAAAAAGGGACAGATTAGATTATTCATATGGGGGGTTTGTGAAGAAAGAGGAAGTTTCTTGGAGCTATGCAGTTTACCAAGCCTCGAAGAGAGAGAGAGAGAGAGAGAGAGAGAGAGAGAGAGAGAGAGAGAGAGAGAGAGAGAGAGAGAGAGAGAGAGAGAGAGAGAGAGAGAGAGAGAGAGAGAGAGAGAGAGAGAGAGAGAGAGAGAGAGAGAGAGAGAGAGAGAGAGAGATTTTTCGTTTAGTGTCATTATTATTATATATTAATTTTTCAACTTTTAGTAATTATTTATTTTTATTTAATTTCATAAAAAAACATTAACTATTTTTTATTATTTTATAAAGGGCAAGATGAGCATTTTAAAATTTTGACCGGTCAAAGGACTAAAACCAAAACAAATAACCAACCACAGATACTGTAATTGTAATTTCTTCTATAGAACGACCTTATCCGTAATTTCCCTATAACCACAGGGACGAAATTTGTAATTTACCCAACATTATATCATAAAAATATTAAAATTTTATCTTAGAAAATAAATTTAGATTAGTATTAGAATATTTAAAATATTTATTTTTTAATTATATGGATTAAATATGAAAGTATTTGAATTAGAATTCATATTTTCTTAATTATGAATTATGAATTAGTATAGTAATATTAGAAATCTAATTATGGAAATAAGACGGGAAAACAAAATTTTAGAGGGATGAAGGAGTGACATGTGGCACGAGATGTTTTATTTTATTAATAAATATAGATATAGATATAGATTAACTAAAATCATACTATAACTTTTTATAATTTTCATGTGTTTTTACAAGTATTTATTCTTATTTTTTTTTAAATTCAACCCATGTAGTATATGGATACATAACCTAGTATACTACTAATTGAGTAAAATATTTGTTATTTGGGTCATCACCTTAAGAATGTCACGTGACTTTATATCCAATTGACATTTGTAATTTGTATTTTTTAAAATGTAAATATTAATTTCTTTTTAAGTTCCTAAAAATGTTGATATTTCTAGGGATCTATTAAAATTATAACAATCAACATTTAAAAAATTATTAACTAATTATAATAATGACAACAAATTTAAAAGTTATGAATGACTATATTTTTCATTTAACTAACTTATACTTATAATTAAGGGTTAATTACTAAAATAGTCATAAAACTCACCCCATTATCAAGTTTTACCCACAAAATATCTATCTAACTAAAATACCCACTCTTTACGTTACCACATTTACGTGATACCCATCATTTACGTGATCTGTACTTTTTATTAAAATTTTAATGCATTACGTTATAAAAGGTGATTGGTAACGTAAAGTAATGGTATTTTACGTTACCAAATTGAAATGACACGTTACCTACTTTTTATGGGGAATGAGCAACATTTAAATTTGGTAACGTAAGGTACCATTACTTTACTTTACCAATCACCTTTTGTAACGTAATGCATTAAAATATTAATAAAAAGTACATATCAAGTATGTGATAGATATCACGTAAATGTGATAACGTAAAGCATGCGTATTTGGTTAGATGAATATTTTATGGGTAAAACTTGATAATTGGGTGAGTTTTATGGCTATTTTAGTAATTATCCCTAAAATTAATTATAATAATATATATCAAATATCTTCAATATATAAAAATTTAATAATGTTAACTTAATTTTTAGTTTATATAAACTTTAAAAAAACATTTATTAAAGTTTTTCGCCCTAATATTTACTTGAAAAACAAAATACTGTTAAAACAAATAATTGGCCTGGACCATGAAGCCCAATACATTAAGGCCCGTACAATGGTGTTTTTAAACTTTGACTTTGACCGAATAATAATAAACTAATAAAATCTTCACAAATCATAGATCTATCGTTTTTCTAATCCCTTGGGAGTCTGCGAACCCTAATAAGCGCCCTCACTCTCCCTCTCACTTTCCCTTTTTTGGGTCTCTTTCTTCGAGCCACCGTCTTCCTGCACTCTCTCAATCTTCAATGGAGTTCGGCGTCGCTAGAAAGCGAGGAAGGCCGGCAGCTGGTTTGAACGGCAACGCTGGATTTAAGAAATCCAAACAAGGTTAACATTGAAACTTTTTCTTTCATCTTCTATCTAGATCTAGGGTTTCGATTTTGTTTTAATGCTTTAAGATTTTTGTTTTCTCGTTGGATTTGCGTTTAGCTCTTTTAAATGTCGTATATAAATAAATACAACTGTTATCCAAACAAGCCGTTCAATCATTGGTGTCATTCCTATTAATAATGAGCGTTTAATTTATTTGTTTTTGTACAATCGAGTTTTTCGTTCAAACGAAGTGGAATAACTTATTAAGTTATTGTTTCCGAAGAAAATTTGTCGAGTGTGAGGAGGATTAATGATAAGCTCTTAGGCCTCTGCAACTTTGTAAATCTAATGAGATAAAATAATTAATGTGCTGTAACAGACACGGACTCGTTTCAATCTGGTTTAGGAAGCAAATCGAAGCCATGCACAAAGTTTTTCAGGTTTCAATTCTAACTTGGCTAAAATGAATATTGCAAATTGAATTATTTTTGTATTTGTGTAATTTTTTGTAAATTTAATGGAAATTATACTTACAAAATCGTTTCAGTTAAAAGATGTATCATCTGGACTAATGTCTTGGAAATCTAAAGTTTTGATACAGGTCATACTCTTCATATAATCAAGATAACAACCATGATAACAAGGAGTACAGAACAGAACTACAGAAATGGTTGTTTCATGAAAGTACTTTGAACAATAAGTGCTGGATATATATATTATTCCATGCAGATCTTTGAAGTATATCTATACTTAAAGCACAACACGTGATATATGAATATTAATTTTGCAATTGTTGAATGCTGTAGATAAGTACACTTTTTTTTTTTTTTAAATTATAAGCACACTGGTTTTTTGGTGTTATTTTTTCAGGTATGCTTTCATGTAACAAAAATACAGAACAGGGTTTAATTTTGTCAAATTTCTTAACAAGAACATATGCTGCTTATCTTTTTCCAAGGCTCTTAGTTGTTCTGTAGTCTCTGTCATTCCTCATAATGAATGGTCTTGATGAGAGCAATATTCTCTGTGTTTCATATGATAGGCATAAAGAATTTGAAAAATGTCACACATTATTTTAATGTCTTTCTGGAGATTACCACTGACGCTCATTGACTTACCAACATATTTCTAAAACATATTTAGCGATATAGATTTACCTCCAATGTTGCTCAAACTTTCTGCATACAAATAAGACAGTGACATGATGTATGAGTCTAACCAAGAACTTGCAAATGGTTGTACTACGATGTTATAATTAACTATTTAATTGGACAAGTCTTTGGTACGGATACAGACACTACTGTTCTTTTTAATTTGACAACATCATCTCCATTCCATTTGTTGGTTTGATGTGCAGCACTTCTGGTTGCCCATTTGGTGAAGGATGTCATTTCTTGCATTATGTGCCTGGAGGGCTCAAAGCTGTCACTCAAATGACTGGCGGCAACCCAGCTCTACCTCCGGCCGTCAGAAATCCTGTGGTTCCACCTTCTTTCCCAGACGGTTCATCTCCACCAGCAGTCAAGAGTCGCCTGTGCAACAAATACAACACTGCAGAAGGATGCCGGTTTGGTGACAAGTGTCATTTTGCCCATGGAGAATGGGAGCTAGGAAAGCCGACTGTCCCATCTCACCATGAAGATCCACGCACTATGGGACCTGCTCCTGGAAGTAGATTTGGTGGTGGTCCTCGGATGGATCTAAATCCCGCAGCAAACAATGCAGCTGCCGCCAGCTTTGGAGCCTCTGCAACAGCAAAGATCAGCGTTAATGCTTCACTTGCTGGTGCAATCATTGGTAAAAGTGGTGTGAACTCTAAGCAAATTTGTCGTTTGACAGGAGCCAAGCTTTCCATCAGAGATCATGAATCAGATCCGAACCTGAGAAACATTGAGCTAGAGGGTACGTTTGACCAGATCAAGCAAGCAAGTCAGATGGTTCGTGAACTTATTGTGAACATAAGTGCATCATCCGGGCCACCTCCACCACAAAAGAGCTTCGGAAAGCCCCCTGGTGGACCGGCAGGTAACTTCAAGACCAAGCTTTGTGAAAATTTTACCAAAGGGTCTTGTACCTTTGGCGAGAGATGCCATTTTGCACATGGTGCCGAAGAATTGCGCAGCTCTGGAGCGTGATGTTTTTGACTCCCAAAGATTTACGAAGAACATCTTGTGTTTGCGATGTGCCAACATGTTTTGGGATCTGAGATGTTGAGGATAGTCATTACTTTCTAAGTTGTTGCTATTAAGAGTTACCTAGGGTTTTTTTTTTTTTTTCGTTTCAGAATTAGAAAGTTGTTTTTAAGTTTCTTTTTGGTTATTGTGGCGTGTGTTTGAAGCATTGTGCGATGGATGGGATAGAATGGCATGTCTGTGAGACTGATTGTCACGTTGATGCCGCTAGTTTTCTGTGCACATTGCTGGACGATTCTTCTATAGGATGAGAGGTGGTAATTCGTTTTCTGTCCAACCGAAAAGTGTCTAGTAAGAGTGAGCCATCACAAGTCGATTAGCTGCCGGTAGGTCATTTTCTTTATTTGTTAGTAACCATGAATTGGTAGAACTAGAGTCGCTGCAAATTGGTCCTAAACCTAAAATTTTTTAACATAAACAAACCAATGGACCAAAACCATCAGTTATCTGTGACTTGGTTTGATTCATCTATAATTTTAAACTATATGAATCTCCTTTTAATTAGAGTCCAACTTTCAAAATGTTAGTGGTCATTGATGTGGACTTTAGGTAATAAGGTTTGTTAAAAAAAGAACATATTTGAAGAAAACGAAAATTATACATATTCTACTTGGCTCAATTACTAAAAATATAACATTTTTTTTAGTTTTTTATCATTAACAGCAACATTATTTATTTTTTAATAATAATAGTATCAACTTTTGTATTTTGTATTTTTAAATAGCAATAAATTTTGTATTCTTTTTATCATTTATAACAACCTTTTTAAATTTTGCTATAAGTGATAAAAATTGTAAAAGTTGATGCTATTAATGATAAAGAGAACAAATAATATTGCTATAAATGCTAAAAAGACACAAAGTTATTTTTATTTTTGATAATTAGCCCTATTCTACATTTCGTTAAGATAAAACGCAATATGGATAGGTAGTCATTAACGGTCGCTAAAACAAAAATTATATGAAAACGTTACAAGCCTCAAAATTGTAGGATCCTCAAATCCCAAATAAACATAACAAATAGCAGTGCTCAAAGTCAAATACTTTTGAAAGCAACAATAATCTTGATTCCTCCTCAGTTGGCCTTCTTCCTTCTCTTGGACCTATTCTTTGAGCGAAAGTTTCGCTTCCTTTTCGACGTTTTCTCCGATGCCTTCCCCTTATGCGTTGGAGCCGCACCTTTCACTCTCACATCTTCTGTTTCAGTCTGATCCTCATCGTTACTCATTGGCTCCTCTTCGTCTGAACTAAGAACGAAATCCTCCACAACATCTTCATCATCAGCAACTTTTTTATTGCCACCTTTCTTCTTCTTCTTCTTCTTCTTTCTACCATTCTCGTCCGCTTCAAGATTCTTCGCCCTACAACTCAACAATCCAAACCGCTTAGAAATATTGCAACACAAAAGAGAACAAGAAAGAGAGGTTGGAAAAACTGTACTTGTTATCCTCACTCGGCAACCATGAAGAACTGAAGACAGCAGCACCTTCCACATTTAGATCTTCATCATCGTCATCCTCATCATCACTGTTCAATGCCTTCTTACCAAATATTGAAGCTTTTTCGCCCACAATTACGCTGGAAATACACATGCTAAATCTTCATGATGACCAAAATGTGATTTACTTGAATGAAACTGAACGGGTAATCAACAGTTACAAACCTGGACCCAACCAATGAGTCATTTCTTTCTTGTGCCTTTTGACGCAGCATCTCAACGTATTTAGATAGAGGGCTAGCACCCTTCTTTTTCTCATCCTGTTTCCAAATCAAAAGCCATTGTCTATGAGGTTTCAACATACATGTACCAAATCTCCAATTCTCCATCCATCTTCGGGGTAAATCTTTGTTTTACTTGGCACTTTTTCAAAGGCCCATGTGAATCTAGGGGTGTGCAAAACTTGGTCCTCACCAACAAATCAGAAAAACCAAACTGGCACAGGAGTCAGATATGCATGTTTTGGTTTTCAGTTCCAGATTGGGTTCTTGGCTCGATCCTCAATACTGGTTTTCGGTTCCAGATTGGGTTCTTGGCTCGATCCTCAAAACAAATCAATGCCTTCAGTTTACAGTTCAACTTTTGGTTTTAAAGGGTAATGTTTATATGGGTACAGTTTTAGGTTCATTATTTCTGATTTTTTCTATCAGACTGTTACAGAAGCAAATAATAAAGAACAAACCTCCATAAATGACATTGATGCAGGATCATTTGGTAAATTAGAAACCGACAGTCGCTTTTGGTTCGTAAACTCAGAGTTGGCCTCAATCTGCATGGTAAAACAACCAAGATATTAGTAGTCAGAATCCACTGGTGTCAAGAAACACCACCAGATGGAAGTTGCACACCTCACGAATGAGTTGCCTCATTTCACGACGAAATCTTTCAACTTTTGTAGATTTGCAGAAATTACGCAAACGAACAGCTGGAACAAAAGAAAGCTCAAAGAAGGCAGGTGAATAGCTCCATTGTGCTAAATGTTCAGCAAGCTCCTCGATAATTGAGAAAACACACGCCTCCTGGAAAGATCGTGTCTTTATAGTCGCCTTGTTAACCTGACATTTTCAAACCATTTGACCAGATAAAGAGCTAATTCATATAAAAGATACAATAACAAAAAGGTCAAAACGTCTACCCTCAAAACAGTTCGCAAATCAATGGCCTTCCCAACACCTCCAGTAGGCGGTTTATGTAATTCTTTCATATCGAGCATGTCAGTAAGAAGCACAGCAACCGGAATAAATGTATTTGTAGCAGCAGCAATCTGATTTAGCATCCTAATGCAGGTTAATCTTAGGGGAAGATACTGAGCAGTTGGGACCAAACGAACAACCCCAGATATTATTTGAGTTAGTGGATAAGCAAGGGGATTAAAATCTGGTTCTGAACCATAGGCACAGATAGCTCTGGTCCAAAGCTGAAGACAATTCATATATCTCCATTCGTAAACTTTCTTGAACTCCTCCTGTTAAAATCATGAAGAAGTGAATACCAAAAACTTCACATGAAGTAAATGATGGTATAAGAGCATATGAACACAAGTAAGTACCTTCCGTTTCATCACAAGTGCCTGACGTAAAATCTTAGCTAAATTACGTATGAAAACAAATGCATGTTGATATGCTGATGGAAGGTCCACCCTAAAAAGCTCGTTGACACAATTTGCAAGAAATAGTACGTGTTGAAGTTGGGTTGCGTTAACAAAACGGCAATTCTGGGCATATGTATTGTATATTCCTTTAAAGCATTCATCTATACAATCAGAACCCAGCCGAACACATATATCTCTTAGGAACAGTAATGAGACTACTGGTAGTGCACCTCCCCCAGTACCCCAGAAATGAAGAACAACCTGAAAAACAATCACACAAAAAGGTTTTATGAGTAAAAGCAGAGGTGGCTAAATGAACGTTATGCATTGTATATTCCTTTAAAGCATTCATTGATGTGTCAGGTCAGGTTCACCCATCAACAGTTTTTTTGTCCTCCTTTTGAATTTATATAAAATTATTGCATGAAAATGATAACATAAACTATATTATTTGACAAATAACCTAAACTTTTGAATGAAGGGATCTAGAAGGTTATATGCATTTAAATACACTTGGAAACTTTTGCCAGTTTCATTTTTAGATAAGTTATGCAAAATTTACCCATTTAACTCGCTGGAGTTGATATATAACTCAAATAAACCAATTCTTAGGTAAACGCGTCAGAAACTGCCTAATTGAAGTACTAGTATCTAACACCCCAACATTTAAAGATTACTATTGCAAGAATCTGAAACAAGAAAACAAAAATGAAAGTAGGTAATACAGAAACAGTCAATATGTACCTTTATATACTTCCTTCGCAGGCTTGGAAAAGCAGCAAGAAATAAAGAAGAGAACTTTAAACGCCGTAGCGTGAATGCAATCATATCTGAGTCAGTCATTTGGTTCAAAACATGAAGAGCGTTACCAAGATATGCTTTCACTAAATGGTTGTAATTTTTCCATGCTCGTGTGTTCATAAGATCAAGTATCATTTCCTTCTTTCCTCCAGAAAGTGGGAGCTTCAGCAATGTTCTAAGGATTCCATCCATTTCACTTAATACAAATAACAAAATTTTATTGAAGACGGGGAAGGACATGGAACTCAACTTCGACTCATTATCATCATCACCACAATGGCAAGCACTTCGAAAAGCTCTCATCAAAGAACGAACTGCACCTATTCTATGCTCTTCTCGAATTGCTTTACACCATGAGTCTACCATTTCGCTGGTTATTGTTTTTAAGGAGGGTTCTTGTTCCTTTTTTGCCGAACTATCAGTGTGATCCATTTGATCCTCTTCTTCGTCTTCTTCTTCATCATCATCTTCACCTTCGTGTGTGTCCTCATCATCCATGTCAGTTTCATCATCCCCCTACAGTCAAATGAGTTAATAACTATTGCATTGCAAGCAATGATCATGTGCCTTAAGTGTGTATGAACCATGAATCAAGAATAATTTAAATCCTAAGGATCTTATGCTTCAGACCAATGACATTTGGTATCTCATTCAGTCATTCTTAACTAAAATCATACAGAAGCTCCATGCTTAACTTACCTCATCATCAAATTCGAGAAGTTCTTTGTCATGTTCCTTCAAGAATTCATAAAACTCTGGATCCTGTAATGAAAGAAAACAATATTACACTCTAACAGCAACACGACGAAAAGAAAACCAAAATAGATCATAACCCAAGAAGAACCTCCAGAACATCACGTTTTAGCCAGAATATTACTAGTCAAATGTGATATTTTAGTTCAACTATTTTCAATAACAAGAAATGAATGCTACTAGAGGACTTAAAACTAATCCATAAATAATCAAATGCCTCACTAACCGCCAGCGATGGAGCCACGATGGCTAACAGTTTCAGCTTCAAAAGTGATAGAAACTATAATGCATTTGTAAATTTAGAACTTCTCAAAGAAATGTTTGCTTATAGCCTTCTGTGTGCTGTGTTTCTCAACAGTTTCCACTTCAAAACTGATAGAATTTCATACTTCTCAAAGATACCACTAACAAAAAGATGATGTTGCCATGTTGGTAGATTCATCTTTATATTAGAGTTTAAATCAAAAGTAATTATGAAGCAAGAACTGCATTCACCTTCTCTGAAAGCCTTTGTAACTGGCTCTTATGCTCTCTTGCATTTTCCACAGACTTTACAGGTGCTTCCTCTGTATTATCTTCCTTCTGCTCATCTTTTCCAGATACCTTCTTCAGTTTTTTCTCTAAAAGGAGGCATCAAAATCCAGAATAAATGGAAAAATCAGTATTATCATCGTATTGGGCGCCATGAATTTCCATGAACCGGAATAGAGAATAAACCTTTCTTCTTTGAACCCATACTGTGTACAGCTCGTGGAGCACAAAATAAAATATTTGGAGCAGCAGTGGTGGGAGTAATGACCGTCAGCCTGGGACAACATAAAAGTATTTTGGCATTTGATATGGTTAATACACTGATCATGAACCATTCGTTGTCTCGTATTTTACACAAAAGATGTGAAATGTCCAAATGCTCGGTCTAAAAGATGACTTTACTGTTGTTTCAAACGAACATAATTTTTCTTTCTAATGCATTTTCAGTTTAATTTTATATTCTTGTATTAGTCAGTATCACAAAATATTGTACTATTTGTATCTTTGTTTTTATTCAGAAATATACTTAACCATTAAGCACACCATTTCATTATGATATTATGCAAGTAATTATAGTATGACACAAGTATTTACCATTCTTATTTACACCGTATTTATATACTAGTTCATCAAAAAAATCTAATGTTCACTTGAAATGTAATACTTCATAACAGTTGGTCATCTTAAGCCAAAAATCAGACTCTATTCCTCACCAAATGTTCCACTTGGCTTCCAATACCAACAAGTGTTATCAATCGAAATTATAACTACATTAAGAGCATTCAACAACTCACCCAATAATATACTACGTGCACGCTTTATATACAATATATGCCATATTTTATGCATACGAGACAACACCAGTCACCAAAAATTTAGGGCTTGTGGCGGATCTAGGAAATTTACCCACTGGTAGCACCATTTATATGAGGTTAACATAGGATTGGTTTCGGGGTTCTTTGATAATCAGGTCGGATTCTCTGGTTTAAAACTTACTCAACCAATTCCATTAGTTTAATTGAACTAAATACAAACTCTATCAATTTAACCAAGGCTCTCCACTACCGAATGATGATTTCTTTTCAATAATCTTTTCATTAAACTCGGTATTAGTTAACCCCTTTTCCATTCATAGAGAGATCCAATCGTCAAAATTAATAAAAGGAAAGCCCTTTTCTCTTTTCTACGAGAATTGGCTGTGCGACATGAGTTTCAGTATACCGTTTATATATATTACACACAAAGCAATTTAACCAAAATGATAGAACAAAGCAAAATTTTATAAATTAAGCAAACAATTAACAAACAAGAACCACATCAGTTACAGAAAAAGCTAAACAAATAGCAAAGCAAGAACCACATTACCACATTCTAGTCTCGGTTCAAGTCAATAGTCATAAAACCAATATAGGAATTAGGAGAATAGTAGCAAAGTTCTAACAAAGGAACTAATGGTTATTTAAGAATTAAAATCAAAACACGAAATCAGTACAGTACCTCTCTGGTTTGAAGGTAGAGGGAAACTCAATTCGGAAGGAATCGATTTGGTACCTCTGAACTCTAGTCGATGAACGGCTTGAAGAAGTTGAAAAATCGATTTTCAGTTGGATCCGAGTCTAGCAAACAGGAGAAGCAGAGGACGGAAGGGCGGCAGCTGCCATTACAGGAAGAACGACGCTCAATGTCAGATGGGCTTGTGAAATAGTTGGGCTAAGCGACAAAGTGGGTCGCTATGAAATCTTTTGGTGGCACATTTCACATGGGCTGCTCTTTATGGGCCTAAATTTTCACAAAGTCAGACCGGGGGATGGGCCGGTGGGCCACCACCATCTTGGCTGTAACATGTAGATCCACACATTATTTTTAAACAGCAAAGAGAAGTCAAGAAAGGAGCTACGACATTGCCATCACCCCCGAACCTGCAAACTCAAAATTTATTAATAAAGCTAACAAGAAGCTAGCAAACAGAAAAAGTAACAGAGGATTACAACAGTGAAAGAGGGTAAGAGCACAATAAAGATCATAACATAGACTTACAATTGACCCTAAATTTTAACCAATAAAATAAATTCGCTTGAACATCATCTTTGATCAATGAAGCAGACTGACGAACCTCATTCAAGATCAAATTATTCATTGCCTTCCAAATAAACCAAACAATTCCTCCAATTGCTGCTTCAAATTTTTTTTTTTCATCTCAAAGATCTACCATTTTCCAGAATCAATTTCAGAAAGTCGTCAAAATGATGATGCTCGGCCACAGAGATATTACACCAAGAAAGAAACCATCTCCAAATCTCCTTACTTAAAGAAACCATGTAGATCCACACATGGCTAGCAAAGATGTGTTTCGGGTTCGTTTCGTGTTAATATTGTACTAGTTTATAACTCGTGTATTACACGGATAACTTTAATAAAACCTGAAATAATATAAAGATTTATCAATTTATTTTCATGTCAGGTTCATGTTTGTGTATCTTCTTTTCGTGTCAGCCAATTCCGTTTATTAATGAATATTTATTAACACTGTCATATAATATAATTATAAGATGTCAACTAAATATGGTGTGTACAATAAAATAATTTTAATTTTATGATCTATAAGTATCTACATACTTTTTCTAATTTCATTCACATCTTATGATTATTTAAAATTATTTTTTGTTATTAGATATTTTTAAAATAAACTCATGTATTATATGAGATAATAGACTAGTAAATTGTTATAATTATGAATTTTAACAAAATAGATCGGTGTATTTATTGAGAGTAAATGACTATAATGACTTTTACATCATGTTTGACTTTAATCATAAATTTATTGAGAGTAAATGACTATAATGACTTTTACAAATGAATGTATATAGAAGTAACATGTGTGTCGGGTAAATGATTAGAAGTTGTAAACTGAAATACTTTGTAAAGAATAAAGAAAGATAACGCATTTGTAGTTTAATTTCTTTTAATTGTTTTAATTACTGTCAGCCAACTTGAACTTTAGAAAACATGAAAACCAGATCGAGACAATTAAGTGTAACCCTTGTAACTCTTTTTTTTTTCATCTGTTACGGTTTTATATAATGTTATCTGTCTATGTCAGTCAAACTAAATTACTTAATTAGTTTTAATCATTCGTTATATATGTTGTCCGTTACGTTATTGTATATCAAAGGAAGAAAACGTTTTCAGCAATATATTTATTTTATTGATTGTTTCTATACATCTTGCACTTTTTTTATGTTACATACGTATAAAACAAGATGAAAAATGAAAATTGAAAATTGAAAATTGAAAAATGAAGTAAAAGGGTTGATCTTGATTATTTCAAGAAGATTAAGGCTTTTATTTGAGCAATGTTCATTCTTTAAGGTGCTTGATGACATTATGCACAAACTTCAGGGTTTTTCAGCAATTCGTTCACTATATAAACAAACGTGCATTCAGTGTTAGAGACAACGAAGAAGTTCCTGCACAAAGAGTATAAAGCGCATCTATGAGGCGGTGACGAAGAACGTCGTTGAGTGCTCTAATTTCCCCTTTTTTGGTATGATTTCTCTTTTATTTTCTAATCAATCAATGTGTATGTGCATGTTGATAATTATATTATGATTTATGTTTATGTTTCTATGAGATGAGACAATGATCATTCCGGAATTGAAATGTTCGATGCTTACGATCTATCGCTGATGTTATTCTGAATTCATTGAGCTGCATTTTTAATTGATAATCAGATCTCGAAATAACGATTGCATGATCTTATCATTTCGACTTGTTTCTCTCAATTTATCTGCATATATATGATGGATGATATGAAATATTTATGTTTTTTTTATAGAATTTATGGATGATTGCTTCGATTTTCATTTTTTAGTTTCAGTGATTTGATGATGATATCTGTCGTCGTTATTTCTTGGTATTGCCTAACTTGAGAAATAATTTCGGGATTCTTCTTCCTAATTTTCATACAAAGAAAGTACAAATTAAAGGGTTTTGGCCTAGGTATCCTAAACAAGTTCTTATGGGATCAAGACTTGTTTACAATGTAATAATGTATGTTAATGGTGTAGATTAGGTTGTCTTTTAAAAAAAGTATTTATACAAAGATAGTGGTCTTCTGATTTTGTACAGTCAACAATTGGACTCCATCTGATCTCCCCAAAAGAATGCAATATACTTTAAGAAAAATCATCAAGTTATATAATCGAACCGCACAGGATTCACCAGCCCATGTCACTCTGAAGGATATACGATCTGTAACCACATTTAACATGTGCTAGCCTTCGATCGTGAATTCCATGTTCTCAAACAGTAGCTTTAGTCATTAATTAACCAAATCATTTAGAACAGTAAAACATATTAAATAGCACAATTTAGTATAACCACATAAAAAAATGGATAGGATATTTGTTTAGTGTCGGCTAGAGGTTTGAGTTGTAATTATTATACATTCATACGACTATGTATTTTTTTTGTTGTTAACATTGTTTTTAGGACCGAGGGAGAATATCTATACAACTCCAAATAAAAATGGTGCTTTATTATTATTTTTTTTCCATCCTCGATCTCCTAGAAATGTAGTTGTTAACTTGTTATCAAGATGGCTAGCTTGTTTTGTTTTAGACTTAACGTACACTTAACAATTGCTTTAAGTGATACACAAAGTCATTTACAAAGTTGCTTTATGTGATACGCAAATGATTCTATCATTTAAGCCTTGACACATGAACCACATGTTTTCTCTCTTCACATCTTTTAATTTGCTTTGATTTTGCCATGTTTTCATCCTTGTTAGGTATAAATTTAGGTTGAAGATTTAGGCATATGTTTTCTTTTAATAACTAAAATATATTATAGTCAACACATTTAAACTATAAATAATGGTTACTTTATAATGAAGCTATAATATCTCAATTACTACATGCAACTACTTAAAAAGCTCATTCTTTCAAATATTTAATACGGAGAACGTGATCATTTGACTTTTGTAGTCTGATTTTGAAGAAAATTAGTCTGTTTATGTATGGATTGGTTAAAAGCAATCTAATTTCTTACAATTTGAGCAAATTGTTTAAATCCCTTCACTCATGCCATGCCAACCGTAAATTAATACACTACCTTCAGAATCTTTATTACTGTTGTTGAGTTTTCTCAAAGTGACAATTTTGTGGACAGAATCTGTGATTTGTAAATTATGATGGTGTGTGTATGTGTATGTGAGTGTGTATATTTAAACGTAACTGCTTTTGGTGTTTAATGTGTTTAATATATATGCATGTGTTGTGTGTCTCACATACCAGTTTTGATTGTCTAATGTCTCTATAGAGTTGTACATAGCAATCTAACTTTGCATATATAGCGTTTCATGTGTAGTTTGAGTAATAAAATTTACTATGTTCCCAACAAACCTGAGGCAAATGGTGAATAATCTTACACGTAACTCTTAACATTCAATGATTCTAGTTGTTCATCATTCTACCTTATTGTAAAGAAATTACTTTCTCAGGCTGGACCCTTTTTTTTGGGTAGCGATCATCGTGCATTTGCTGCTTTCCTTCTGTAAGTATTGGAGGTTACATGTTAGTCTGTTGACTTTTTTGGTAGTGATCATCGTGCATCGGGCTGGCCTTTTTTTCATCTTTCCTGTTTTTTCCCAACTATAGTGAGGTCTTCTTTTCAGTTTTCACTTGCCTTATTGACGATAAACTCGATAAGTGGTGGAGGTTACATGTTTTTCTGTTGATAATTCTGTCTTTTCTTACTGTTGTTTGTTAATTATTACCTAAGTCTTAACAAATGCTAAATGGATATTTTGAAGCATCATAAGCAAATTCCTTTTGGTTTTGTCCTGGAAGTGCTCCATTCTTATTTGCTCGCATTGAGGTTTCTTAAGTATAATTTTGTTTGATATGTAGAAAAAGTTCAATCTTTACCCTAGTTGGTTTATATTAACTTATTATAATCATTCTGTTTTCCGGCAGAATATCTCATATGCCATTAGTTGATCCATGATCACATATGCATAAATATAAAAACAAAATATTAAGCCATAAAATCGATATGTAATTGACATCTTACAGGTAGAATTATCTGATCAAGAGACATCGGACGAAAAAGATGGGAGGTGGAGGATGCATGCCCGTTGATGAGAAAGCTAAACAAAAGAATCCTCTCTCTCAAGTCCCGTATGCAAAACCTCATTTTACCATTGGCGACATCAAGAAAGCCATCCATCCCCACTGTTTCGAGCGTTCCCTTTTCCGTTCCTTCTCTTATGTTGCATATGACTTTGCTGTTAGCTTTCTGCTCTACTACCTTGCCACCACCTATTTCCATCTTTTGCCATCTCCCTTTTCCTACGTTGCGTGGGTGGCGTATTGGACGATCCAGGGTTGTGTGCTCACCGGGGTTTGGGTCCTAGCCCACGAGTGTGGCCACCATGCCTTTAGTGATTACCAATGGCTTGATGACACAGTAGGCCTCATCCTCCATTCGGCTTTACTCGTTCCCTACTTCTCTTGGAAATACAGTCATCGTCGCCATCATTCCAACACCGCATCACTGGAGCGTGATGAAGTCTTTGTCCCCAAGAATAAATCGAATTTGTCATGGTACTCTAAATACTTGAACAACCCACCGGGCCGCATAATAACTCTGTTTACCACACTCGTACTTGGCTGGCCCTTGTACTTGGCTTTCAACGTGTCTGGTAGGCCGTATGACCGTTTCGCTTGCCACTATGCTCCTAACAGCCCTATTTTCAACAGCCGTGAAAGGCTCCAGATTTGGATTTCTGACGCTGGGATCATAACCGTTTCGTATGCCCTTTACCGTATTGCTCTAGTTAAAGGCCTCACTTGGGTCATCTACATATACGGTGTCCCTTTACTCATCGTTAACGGGTTCCTTGTTTTGATCACATACCTTCAGCACACTCACCCTTCGTTGCCACACTATGACGATTCCGAATGGGACTGGCTAAGAGGGGCTTTGGCGACCGTGGACCGTGACTACGGTGTTCTGAACAAAGTCTTCCATAATATCACAGATACACATGTGGTGCACCATCTGTTCTCAACAATGCCTCATTATCACGCGATGGAAGCGACGAAAGCGGTGAAGCCTCTGCTCGGGGAGTACTATAACTTCGACGACACCCCATTTTACGTAGCGATGTGGAGGGAAGCAAAAGAGTGTCTTTACGTGGAGGCGGATGAGAAGAAAGGAGGCGTGTTTTGGTACAAGAATAAGTACTAAATACTAATAGAGTTCCGAGTTTGTTTGATTAGGGATGTAGTACATGTATGGTGTTTATGTTGTGTGTTCAAGCGTAGACTGGCGGGATTTAGTAACGTTGGGTTGATACCAATGCCATGGTGATGTTTCTTTTATATCGCAATAGCCGATATGTGTTGTCGATCTTCTAAAGAAGGGCGTGAACTTTTTGTACGTCGTATGCCTACCTTTTTTGAAACGTTTTCGGTCGTTTTGGTAAACGGAGACGGGATTGTTAGAGCCAATGTTACTCTTCGAAGGGTATCAAATAGAATTTTAGATATAATTAATAATAATAAAAGTAAATTACTCAGTTGATCCTTTAAGTTGACCTATTATAACTTGTTCGTTCTTTAACTTTCAAAATTACTCTGACAATCCTTTAAATAAGAATTTTGAACACCAATGGTCCTAAATGGATGTTTGGAGGAATGCGAAAACATTTAACAATTTTCCTATGAATAAAGGAGCATTGATGTTCAAAATTCTTATTTAAAGGAATGTCAGAGTAATTTTAAAAGTTGAAGGACTGAACCAGTTATAATAAGTCAACTTAAATGAATAATTTAACTCTAATGATTATATTAACATTCACAGAATAAAGATAGAACCCAGAGCTTTGAATCAATGATGACACGTTTTTAATAATCTAGACTAGATTCCATATTCGATAAAATTAATAACACGTTTTTAATAATCTTGATTCTAAAATTCAACTTTATTAAAGTCCTTACAATTCAAATATTAGGCAAAGAAACTTTATATATTTTGCAACAAAAAATCAAACTCATATGGACATCCGTGTACATCTCTTACTTATCGACATACAGAATACATAGCAAGTGAAGTTTCTTTTTATATTAGTTTAGACTTTGAAAGTGATTTTTTTGTCTAAAAGTGTCAACTTATATGTTATTGATTTAAAACTTAAAACCACTTTTTGTTGTCTTTGATACCAGGGCTGGACAACTTTTCACCGAAAACCAAACCAATCGAATCCATTTAAAATCAAACAAATTTTAAAATTTGGTTCTTGAAACCAAACTGATTATGAAAATCGGTTTTTGGATTGATTTCTGGTTTAGCTTTTATAGACAGCGAACCAAACCGAATTCCGGGACATACATACATACATATATAATTGAAATTTTGGGATTACTTTCTTCTGACGTAAAACGTTTTATGTATGTTTAACTTGATATTTTGGGGTTGTATACTTAATATTTTGTATTTGAGATGTCTGAAAATTTTGTATTTATCGTTTGGTATTTAATTGTTTGTATTTTGTTTACATATTGAATATTTGGTTTCTTTGGTTTATAAACCAAACCGAATTCGGTTTATAGTTTGGTTGACGTAACTTTGAATTTGGTTTGATTTGGTTTAGGACAAAAAAAATTTTCAAACAAAAAAAACCAACGAACCCATAAACCAAATATTTGATCACCCCTATTTGATGTTGTTATCTTTTTCCCAGGAATTTGATTTTCTTATTAATGCTAACTATAATTTGTCATGTATTATTTATAAGATTTTTCAAAAATGAAATAAAAAATTTGATAACGTCTAGCAAATGTAGCACAACTATAAATCTTAAATATATATAGTCAAATTCAAGTTATATATATATATATTTACATAACTTTAACAATTTAATTTTAAGAACGTATATCATTGGATATCTATTATCGTTAGTCAACAACGACAATTGTGTCCTCCATCGGGACTTTGTCGGTTAGCATGTAACATCCCAAAATTTCAATGTATTATTTTATTTTAGAAATCCAATTTTTTATTTACATATTCACTCGATAAATGAAAATTAAATAAAAAATGACTTAATGCCTAAATTGGTGAAATGTTCTTTTAAAACATAAATTTTCACAGAAGTGAGAATTATGCAATTCCGACTCCATATTTGGATTCCTTACAAAAAATGATAAACGAATCGACTATGTGTAACGCCCATATTTTCATATAAATATTTAAATGTGAGAATTGAGGAGTTATCATTTATAATTATTAAATATGAATGTAATTCCTGGATTATAAAACTAAAATTTAAAGGAACCAAATAATGATGAAATGACACTTTAAAAGTTAAAAAACAAACTAAACATCGTCACCATTTTTTATTTTCTCAATCATCTTCACCATTTTTTTTCACTTCAAGTATTCTAGTCACATCACTCATTTTTCATATCTGTTAAAGATCATCAGATGAAACTTGTTAATGATGAAACAATCTGAAATGAATCGTTTTACTCACCATTTTCACCATTTTTTTAAGAAGCACGTAGACCACGTAAATGGAGTTTTCATGATAACTTCATGAGTTTCAAAATATAACCCTTAAAACAACAAGAAATCTTGAAAACGAAGTTAGAAAAAGTTGGTTCCGAGAATTTTGGAATTAAAGTTTGGATTAAAAACATTGTAGAATTCAAGGATTAAAGAGAGTTGTGTGGGTTTGGGTGGTTGTCGTAGGCTGCGGCGGCACTGCTGCCGCCATCGTCGCCGGCCTCTTGCTTTCGTGGTCGACGTTGGTTCTGCACTCTGTTTCTTTTTTCTTTCTCTAGTCGCATGTGCAGAAAACTAAACAGGTGAATTGATTTCTTTTTCTTGGGCCTGGGTCAAGTAAAGGGTTTAATGAGAGGGTTTAAGAATTGGGCTGAAAGCCCCAAATCTGATTTTTTTAAAGGGTTAACCATCCGATTTTTAATTTTTTTTTTAATTTAGTCACTAAACTTTTTTTGTTTCGGGTTAACCACTAAATTTTTTTTGTATCCATATTTAGCCACTAAACTATCTTTTTACTGATTTAATCACTGAAAATTATCCCAATTTGGCCACTAAACTACCATATTTTGTATCGATTTAACCATTAATTTTATTCATTATTCCCAAAATAAAACATAAAACAAAAGTTTAGTAGTTAAATCATGACAAAAAATAGTTTAGTGGTTAATGGAACAAATCTGAAAGACGTATTGTCGAAATGGTACTTAATCTAGCAAAAAATGAAGGGGAGTGGGTTCTTTGTTTTGTCTTGGGCTAAGAGAGAAAAAAAAATGTTGGTATGATTTTGGTCTGATTGGGCTTGGGGCCAAAATCAGTATTATTATTACAACAATCATTTTTGGGCCACGAAATTAGTTAGTATTTTTTGGGTTGCACATTTTATTAAGTGTACTAAGTTTATAAGTCTAATTATTTTAGACTTCACCTTTTCAAGTAAATCATTGTTTATAAATATATTTAATTTATTTATATAGTTGAATAAGAAATTTTATATGATCATGAGTTTAAAGTATTTTATAAAAAGAGATTGATACCTTCTAATTTGGTCCTTTACACTAGTATTAGAAATGAGTATATTCAACTTAATTATAAATTTATATAAATGGGTATTAATTTTATTAAGAAATTAAATATTTAGTTCATAAAATTCAAGGTATTAATTTAATTAATAACTAGATTATCGATTCGTTAAATTTAAACGGAATTATAGTTGAAATACTTCAAGAAGGAAATGACGAGTCATGTAATCGATTTAATCATTTAGCCATAGTATGTTCGATACCTATAATTGTTAGCTAAATACCCTAATATTTCAAGTTTAATTAATTTTAACGATTTCACCACATAATTAATATTTATCAAATTAGTCACCAAACCTTGGAATTATATGTCAATCGAAAATTTTAAATTTAGATAAATAAATAACATTAAGGAACGTGCTTGTGATTAGGTTTGGTTGGCCGTGATTTCGTCGATAGTGCTTCAAAGAGGCAATTTTGACGGCATTGTGAGTAAAAGATTTATCTGCTTGAATATTAATACGTGTTTTTGCATATTTGTTATATCTGATTCATTTGTATCACATACCATCAGAGATGCACATTCACCCGATCATAACCGAACCGGTTCGGATAAAAACCTTTTATACCCGGTCCGGTTTATAACCGGTTTTGGGCCGGCTAAAGTGTAACCGGTATAACCGGTTTAGGATATAAAAAACCGGTTTTCGAACGAAATAACCGATTTTTAGAATTCTTTTTTTTTGGGCTTCGGTTTGGGGCTTTTTTTTTGTTTTGGGCTCTTCTTTTATATTTTGGACTTTTTTTTTGGGCTATAATTTCTTTTTGTTTTGGGCTAACATTTTTTAATTTTGGGCTATAAATCTATAATTTATAAATTATAAGAGAAAAGAGATTACCAAATTTATAATTAATTATAATTTATAAATTAAGTTAAACACATATATTTTACTCCAATCAAATATATTTTTATATTATTTTTGATTATAAAATACATAAGAAGTTTAAAAATTCAAATTACGACAACTTATAATTCAAACTACGACAACTTATAATTCAAACTACGACAACTAAAAATTCGCAATGTTGTATTTTCTTTTCTTTTATTCACCCAAATTTTGGTATTCGGGTTCTATATCGTCGTCGTCTTCGTTATCTTCTTCGTTTGGGGGTGATATTCCAAGTTCAACTTCTTCGTTGTGTATATTTGTTTCCAACTCGACGTCGATTTAATCTTCTAATGTCGTTACGTGTTGCACTCGAGCCGCTCCATCCAAATAATCCTTCAAACATATACAACATTCTATCGACTCCGGACTTAGTCTCGACCTCCGTTGCGATATAACCCTGCCACTAACAGAAAAATCGGATTCCGAAGCTACCGTGGAAGCTTGGACGGTTAGTAAATCACGGGCCATGGCGGCTAGAATTGGATATATCGGTTCCTTTTCTTTCCACCAAGCCAAAAGATCAAGGTTTTCAAACTCATCATATGTCATAGTTGAAATAACATCACTAGCAATATAGTTTCCTAACTCGCTACTCGGGGTATTAGTACGTGCTCGTTTCGATTAGGGAATTTAAAAGTGTGTTAAAAAGAGATATACCGGTTCCTCTACTAGATGATTCCCTTCTCCTCATTCGTTCTTGTATTATATTACTCGCACCATATTTGCGTAAATAAATATCGAATAACTCCCGAAAACATTTGTTAAAATAGTTTATTTGGTTTTGGATAAAATTGGGCTCGGTTAAATCTAAGTGTAAACCAAAAGCAAATGCAATACTTTCAAATAATGTTTCAACGCCACCAACATTTACCGTCGGGTTTAAAGCGGCGGCACAAGTAAAAACCGGTGGATTTCCTTAAAATATTTTAAAAGTTTTTCTTTCATTGCTTTGCCAATATTGTCAAATACTTGGCTTTCAAATTCATAATCATTTAATTTGGAAACTAACAAATAAATTTGATTTAGAACCAAATGGCTAGTAGGATAATATACACCGGATAAATAAATTGTTGCGTCTTTAAAAACTTTTAACAAATCGGTTATTTTCGCAATCATTTCCCAACTCGAACTCGGATAAATACTTGGAACATGACCCTTCTCGTATAAGCGATTGTGAAACGGTTGCAACGTTTCCCTTTACCTTAACGCGGAGTGCATCATCATCCATGTCGAGTTCCAACGAGTTGGAACATCTAAATTTGCACTTAAAGCTTTTTTATTAACCGATTTACAATAACGTCTATATGCATTTAGTCTTTGGCTATTACTACAAAGAACCGATTTTATCATCGCTTTAAATTCTAATCTAATCGGTTAAATAACCTCCAACCCGGCTTGCACGGATAAATTAATAATATGTGCAACACAACGAGTATGAAAAAAAGCGCCATCTAAAATAAGATTTAATAACAATTTTAATCTCGGAACCACGTTTGTATTATTCGACGCATTATCAAAAGACATCGAAAATACTTTTGCTTCTAATTTATAAAGGCAAATCACACGTTTCAAAAGTGCAAATAAATTTGCACCGGTATGTGGTTCGCCGAATAAATCAAACGCGATCGTTCTTTTCATCATTTGCCAATTTTTTAAATCTAACCAATGTGCCGTAACGGCTAAAAAAGAATTTCCGGTGTTGTGAGGAGCGCTCCAAACGTCGCAAGTTAACGAAACACTATAATTATGTTTTAGGAAACCCAAAATCATTTTTTCCCTCGCAACACTCCACATTTTTAAAGCATCACGACGAAGGGTAGTACGACTTACTTGCGTATAACTTGGTTGCATCAATTGTTGAATCATCGTCGTGAAAGCTTCATCGTCAAAGTGATCGAACGACAACGATTTCGTAATCACGAATTTTGTAAACGCTTCCCGTAATTTATCATTATCGTAAATAAAAACGCCACCTTGCGGGGTAACGTTCGGTTGAGTAGGATCGGCTCTCATCCAAAGTGCCTTGCATGCTTTCGTAATATGATTTTTCAACGTCGTGTTTCCTTCGGCCGCAAAAAACTTTTGACAAAGTTTGCAACGAGCTTTTCTCGAACCATTTGACATTTCACACAAATCATAATGATCCCAAATTTCTTTGTTACGTTTATTCTCGAGCACCCGAACAACTTCAAGATTTCTACCGACAGAAGATTGTCCGGTCGTTTCGGGAGTATTAGTAGCCATTTGAGATGAAAGAAAAAGATTACTTGGAATTTTCGGGATTACGAGAGTTGGAGAATACCGAAAATATCAAACGAGAGAGTTGGAGAATAGCGAAAATATCAAACGAGAGAGTTAGAGAATACCGAAAATATCAAATGAGAGTGTTTGGAATCAATGGTACTCAACCAAAAACATTTCCTACCTATTTATAAACAATTGGGTGGCAAAATGGTAAATTTTTGAGCTAAAAACGGTCAAAAAAACAGCTCTTTTTCCACCAACGGCTATATTTGCAAACTGCACAATTTTCGGTTTTTTTTTCGGTTAAAAACCGGTTTTTTATCCGGTTACAAAAAAACCGGTTAATTATCCCGTATAAAAACCGGTCACCCCAAAAACCTTATAACCGGTTGAAAAACCGGTTAGGATTATAACCGGTCCGGTTACAAAAAAACCGGTTATAGCCAATCCGGTTTCGGTTCGGTTTCAGATCAAAATCGGATAACCGGATTTTTCGTGCACCTCTACATACCATGCTATTATCAATTCCATGATGGCGATGATGATTCAACCTTGATATATATACCATAGCTTTCTGTTAGAAATCTGTGCCTATGTAAAAGCGTAAATTCCATGTATGCATACTTGTACTATGTGATTAGATTGGACGTCGGTGCTACTGTGTGTAGGCTAGTTCAGTTAGCCCTCAAGTTGTTCGGTTAAATCGGTGCTAGCTCGGATGAGGGCGTATACGGTTTAGTCAGCATCAATTCGGATGAGGG
Organism: Centrapalus pauciflorus; assembly: GCA_020465985.1. Classification (NCBI taxonomy): domain Eukaryota; kingdom Viridiplantae; phylum Streptophyta; class Magnoliopsida; order Asterales; family Asteraceae; genus Centrapalus; species Centrapalus pauciflorus. The sequence goes on from JAANYP010006670.1 coordinate 190,552, forward strand.
GCGCATAGAAAATTATTGAGATTCATGTTCTTTTCTACTCGTGCATATTTACATATATAATTTTAAGCTTTTAAATTTTGTTACTCTTTGGGCGACGCCTCGCCTCGATTGTGAGGACATTTTATTTCAGATGGGGCGGATAAATGTAAGACTCCAGTAGCTGGTTCTCATTTGATGTAGTTTTGAGGCTCGTGGACTTTAAGATGTTCAAAGATGTTATCATCATTTACTTACTTTGGCTTATTCGGGTCAGTAGCACCCTAGACTATGTTGACATGTAAACATCAAACTTAACCAACGCACTTTTAATGGTTGAACATTATTATTTTGCATGGTTAACTTTATGTGATGATGGATAATAACTTTATAAAATTTTAAATTATTACGTATTTTTGAGGTATTTTGCATGTGAATTATGAAAATTAGTTTTAAAAATTTTTGGCCCTCTAATAGCATTACCTTGAGAATGCAGTCGCATCATATATGCCTGCGCATGCTACAATCACACTCTGGTCAACATCTGTAACCTCCTTTCACTAGAAACACAGTTATTTTCATAAAATGCAAAGAAGACCACTTACTTATACAGCATGTCCTGTCAGAGGTGATTTCAAAATTTTTTGTCATGGATGTCACTTTTTTAGCAATAAGTTTAATAGTTAGATTGTTAAAAAAATTAAGATGGATTGGGTCACTGAAACTGGTTGCCAACACAAAATTAACAAATAACAAGATTTTTGGATTTTTTTAAAATGGTTTGGGCTGATTATTTGTTATGTCAGGGATGTTTGATTTTTGACAAAGTCATAGAGGGAGCCAGAAGGACTCGATGCGAAGCATATTGGGGAATTTTAGGCTGCGTTTAGTTGACGAAAACAAGCCGGTTTTCTGTTTTTGTTTTCAACGAAAACAGGGCTTAATTGAAAACATGTTTAGTTTGACATTATTTTAATTTTTTTTTTTGTCATTTTCTAAATGTTTTCATTTTCTAAATTTATAATAGAAATTGAAAAATGGATGATAGGAGTTTTCAACCATTTTTCTAATTTTCAAAAGCGAAAACAAGGGACGTGGTGAACACGTTTTCAAAATTTTTCCTAGTTTTCTAGAAATGTAATAATGAAAACAAATTCTGGAAAAGTGAAAGTGAAAACAAATATCACTTTTCCATCAACTAAACACACCCTTAGTTTTGAGAAATTGGGAGAAAGAAACAATCGTTTAAGCTTCTAAGGCCGGTTTGGGTTGTCTTTCATCATTTAGGTTAGATGGATTCATTTAGGCTTTTTCTTTGATTTATTTTTGGTCTGCTATATTTCTCACTTTTAAATTTATTTTTTACGACTCAAATTCAGTAATATTTCAATAAAATTAGATGACAAACGACATTTAAATTGTATATGTATAAAATACTTTTATAATCTTTTCATGGGTGTCATTTATAAAAAATTCTAAGTGTCACTCAAGTTTTTGATACTTGCGCTACACAGTATTTTGAAAATTTATCGGTGTCGAGTGACATTCATAGCAAAGAGTTGATCAGCCCATGTGTTCTTTAAACACGTGCTATTAACGACATAAGATAGCACTATTAATTGCTAACAATTGAGGAGATGACCAAACTAATTGTAGATGCATAGAGGAGGAGTTGGTCAAGTTTGACCCGCAAGTGATAAAAGGAGATGATCATATTAACCGCATATGATTAGAGAAAATGACTGGCTTAATCGTATGGTGATCGGTAAAAAAATAGAATCACATTTATCGGTACTATTCCAAAAGATTCAAAGCTTAAAGATGCAATTAAGCTCATAATCACAATCATGTGTTAAATATATAAATATAAAAAGGGATTATTATGAAAAAACCCAATATGTTTTCACGTTTTCGTCCATATATGTTATTTTTTTATAAAGGTCCTCATATTTAATTTTTTCTTTTTGATTTAGTGAAATGGACATTAGACACCGATTATAAGTTATAAATCGGGGTTTTTAAAACTGAAAACCCGGGTTCTAATGTCCAAATTTCACTAAAACAAAAAGAAAAAATTAACTTGAGTACTTTCATGGAAAAAAAATAACATAAAGGAACGAAGACGCAAAAAACGTAAAAACATGTTGGTTTTTTCATAATAAACCATGTTAAAAAACAACATAATTTGGAAAATATATTTGTAAACTTATATTATTTGGTTAAAAATTCAAATTTGATGTGGGGCACGTGGTAATTTGATATTACAAACTACAAAGGCACAAGTAACCCCTCTTAACCGACTCCGGATCTGAACATCACGCAATAATAGTGGATTACCCAATCTCAGCCGTTGGATGTTGATAATTCATCTCAACCGTCTATTCGCCCCACATCTGCTTCTATAAAATCTAACACTTGCCACCACATAATCGCTTCCCTTTTTCGAATCTCAAGAACGAGACCGAGAATTTGAAACAATAATTCTAGAAAATTTCATAAATCATACATAAAATCAAATCAACCATCGATTGGCTCGGATTTAGTAATTTGAATCTTAAAAGCATTGGATTGGATCTTACAGCCATAGATATATGATGTTTGTTTGTTTTTTTTTTTGCTAGGTTTAGGGTTTGATGATTTTTGATTTATGCTTTAATAATCTTTGATGTTGTGTTAATCGTTAGTTTTTAAATCCTGATTGAAGTTTCCGTCTAGATCGCTTACGTTATCCGATTGTGAATTCGTAGTTTAGGGTTTCTTATTTGAATCCGTATATTACTCTTCTTTTTTTATTTTTGGAAAAAAAAAAGGTGATAAGAGTGTGGTAATTTGATTATAGTTGTGAGTGGAGGATGAAAGATCAGGCACCGATGATGAATCAGTCGCAGATGATGAGTATGGGACAGCCGTTGCCGGTAATGAGTCAATCGCAGCAGGTGAGTAATAATCAGAACCAGAATCCTCAAATGTTGATGAACCAGTTGATTAATCCTTCTCATATGATGATGAATCAAGCGCAGTCGCAGGCGATGTTGAACGGTCGAGTTGGTGGTGGTGGTGGTGGTGGGTACGGGATGTGGCCGCCGCCGCAAGTGGATCAGCTCAAGTTCAAAGTTCCGAACACGAAACCTTCTGGATATGTTCCGTCTTCTTCAAAGCCTTTAGGGCCACGAAATAACAAAAGTTGGAAAGGTAAGAAGGGGAATGATAAGAGGAATAACAATAATCGGAAGGAATTACCGGTAGGTATTAACGGTGGTAGTGGTGGTGGCAATGGCGGTGGTGGTGGAGGAGGTTATAATCCTCCTACACTCAACGAATTGCAGCAACAGAATCGTCTAAAGGCTAGAAGATTCTTCTCGAAGAAGAAATTCAATCATGGTGGTAAATCCGCTCCTTTTGCTCCTAGAAACACTACTTCGTTCCTCATTCGAGCGAAGAAAGCAGGAGGGATTACATCTCTGGTTTCTCCATGTCCTGTTACGCCTTCTGTGCTCCCTACACCAAATTTTTCTCCATCCAGGGAGGTTTTAGTCGACATGGCGAAAGAAGAATGGGGCGTTGATGGTTATGGGTCGATGAAAGGTTTAATCAGGCTTAGGAATGAAGCTGATGCACCTGATGAGGAGGAGGAAGATGAGGGTGGGTCAAGTGAGAGCGATGTAGAAGAACATTTGGAAGTAGAGAGGAGATTGGATCATGATTTAAGCAGATTTGAGATGATTTATCCGAATTATGGTGGTGCTGATCATAGTAGTTATATTTTGGAAAACAGGGTTGATGATCAAGACACTCATATAGCTCAGTTGGAAGAAGAGAATTTGATATTGAAAGAAAGGTTGTTCTTGATGGAAAGGGAGTTTGATAATTTGAGGAAACGGTTGCAGTCTTTGGAGATGCAGAGGCAGGGGGGACATGGGTTTGTCGAAGAGGTTGTGGAGAATGATTCAGAGAACGAATGTGGGAGTCGTGGTTATGGTAGGTCTGTTGACGAAAATATTGAGCTAATGGAAGAAAAGAACGAAGGAAATCAGTATTCTGAAGCGAATAAAGACGATAGAAACGAAGAGGCTGAACTGAAAGGATCTGATGATGATAATAATAGTAATACTGAAAAGGGTTTGCAGGGAATGGAAGTGATAAAAGGGGTAGAAGAAGATGATGATGATATTGTGAAAGATAAAGAGAACATAAAAGTGGACATTGAATCAAAAATGGAAGAAAGGGATTCGAATGTCATATTTAGTAATGAAGAAGGTTCTGTTCCTATTTCTGCAAAGGATGAAGTAATTGCATCGAGCTAACGAATCGAATGATGACTGTGTTACTAACATATGAAGATGTTTTTGCTAACAAAATCTTTCCCAGAAGAAATCCAGTCGTCGGTTCGTTCAAATCGTAGGAACAAGGCACAGGTTCGTCTAATATGGTTTTTTTTTTTTTTTTTTTTTTTTTTTTTTTTTTTTTTGGGATTTTGGATGTAGATTTGCAGGCAGTAATTCTTGAAGATTTTGAATGTGCATATTCCATGTATCTTGGGGTTTCTAAAACCTTAGGATTATGAACTTTATGCAAAATGACTTTTGTAAATTTTTAAATAATGCTTTAATGATGGTGGCCTGTGGAATCACTTGGCACATTTTGTTTGGTCTCTCTTGAAGTTGAAACACTTGGCTCTTGGGGTTGGGTTATTGTCTGAATGATCTTTGTTGGCAACTTACTTATCTTGTGTGATTTGCTTTACGAAATTTTTTAAAAAATGAGTGGAAAAAGGATACAAATGCATTAGGTTGCGGTGGATTATTAGAAATGCTCGGGTCGGGATTTGGAACTCCGACCATCATGAGTTCATGACCACACTTGCCACATCACTGCCTTCTTCTTGATTTAGAACTCCGACATGTCATAATATGCATTTCGGTTTTTAAAACACAGACCCATCACTTCCACCATCCAAATGCAATCCCTAAACCCATCCAAATGCAAAAATGCACAAAAAAAAGAATTAAAGTATGCATATTTGTTGATCAAAACCATCGTGTAATTATAATACAACAATTTTTGAATTCATAAAAAAATAATATTTCTTGAAAATATGTATTAAATAAAATTTTTATTGTTGAACTTATAAATATGTAATATTATTTTAATTCATCATATTTGTGTTCTATATCATGCAAATCATACAAATTATATATTAAATATAGGGATGTGTGGAATGACCGGAAAACCGAACCGAAACCGAAACCGAACCGGAACCGGAACCGATTGGAACCGATTTTTAGTATTCGGTTCGGTTATCGGTTCTTATATTTTTTAATTTTCGGTTATCGGTTATTCGGTTAACGGTTCTGCGGGTTTCGGTTATATCGGGTATGGAACCAATAATTCGAAAAGTCCATGACATGGATACCAAGAAAATTTAAAAACCCATGATGGGAATTGTGAAAAACAAAAGATTATTTGATGGTTGTCTTCTTCAATCCTCACCATACCTAACACTTGGAAGAATTAATTGTATCGATCAAATCCACTTTGTTCTAAAAACAAGCAAATTTTAAAATACAATCAATAATTAAGAATATATCACTCTATTTAAAAAGTAATTCAGAATGATATTTTATCAAGATTTACATTCAATAAAACGTTAACCAAAAGCAATCTAGATTTGAAAATCATTAGGAATTGTTCGGGTTGAAAATCCATACTTCACGTTGACGTTCATAACAAAAGTATTTTTTTTTGCAAAAGTATAATAAAACTTTAATCGTGTTTTTTTGTTTATATCTTGTTATGATATATATATATATATATATATATATATATATATAAAAATATAAAAGTACATATATATTTTTTTTGCAAATTTCGGTTCTAATCGGTTCCGTACCCGAAATACCCGTATCATAACCGAACCGGAACCGGAACCGTGTTATAATTATTGGTTCGGTTATCGGTTCTTACAATCTTCAATTTTCGGTTTCGGTTAAATCGGTTCCGGTCCGGTTCGGTCCGGTTCCGGAACCGTTTACATCCCTAATTAAATATGTAATTTGAACTTTGATAGTCCTTGATTTTATATTAAAGGCATTTAAAATTTGAATATCTAAAATTTAAATTTTGAAAATCTAAAATCTAAAATTTGCCTGGAAGTAAGTGATGGGTCGGAGTTTTAACTTCTAAAGTCCGACTTGATTGCAAGGTTGGTCGGAGTTTTTAACTTCCAACCGAGCATTTGTAATACATCAGGAAACCTAGTGTATTTGTAATATTGATTTCTTGATCCAATCATTTTTAAAAAAAATTTTCTTTGTTTTACTGTTTATGAATTTTATACATTATCCTAGCAAATTTAACTCAACCAGATGAAGTAAAAATGTAAAAGCAAATAATTTTGGTGAACAACCACAATTATAATATATGCAACTCATGGGATCTTTTGAAAAACTAATTTCTCAATACTTTTTGTTACATATTTGTTAAGATACTGTAACGTCGTTTTTTCATAGAAATGCGAATGCTACTTAAAATTCGTTATTTATAATTAGGGGTATGCAATGATTGGTCGATTGGACAGATCGGATCGTTGCATTAGGGGTAGCAATTTTGACCTAACGGACGAGATGATTAAATTGACTCGTCGTAAAAAAACTAAGCTTGAACATAATTAAAAAAAAATAATTTGTAAAACAGTGTATTAAACAATTGTTCTTTGAATTTTTTTTCAAAACTATGTAACTTTAACTTTTGATCAACAACCCGTTTGATCCGACCGAAATTGCCCTCTAGTTGCATACTTGCATATCCAATCGTTGCATATTAAAAGAAAAAAACATGACGATATACGAAGATAATGGATACCAACGATCGGACGGATCGAACTTAAGAAAAAAGAACTAAGAATTTTAACATAGATAACGAGGAAGTAAAATTCTCATTCTTAATTTTTTTGCTTTCACCTCCTTTTGACTGCTGTTACAAATACACATTTTTTCTACAACTTCTCGTCTCCATAACTTCATTAACGTTTATAAAAAGCTTGATTTTATTAATAATTACTCCACTAATCAGCAATCAATAGCATAAAAATTACTTCGTCTCAAAATAGATATTTAACCAAAACTTCATCACCATTCATGATTTAAATCAGTAGCATGATACAATTAAGCATATAGAAATCTCACCAATTTAACTCAAAACTATGTAAGAGAGTACATAGTCTATCTATCTATACTATTAAAAGGATAACTATACTCATTTTTTGTGAAGCCACGTGTCGTCACCATGAATCGACACTTGGCATTTATAAATTTTAAAAATAATAAAGAAATTTAAATCAAATCTATCCAAATCTAATATAATCCACTTTTAAATTCAAATCAAATCAAATCAAACAAAATCTAATACTCTACTAACTTATTAATTAAATTTATCCAAATCTAATATAATCCACTTTTAAATTCAAATCAAACAAAATCTAATATAACTTATTAATTATAAGTAATATAATAAAAGTTTGAAAAAATATATAAGAAAATATTTCCTCTTCATATGTATTTAGAAATATACAAAATTAATAGGGTATAAAAAATAATAATATCATTTTATATACTTTTGTTTAAATAATAATATTTATATCTTTATCTTTTTATTTATTATATTTTATATATTTTAAAGATATCCGCGTAATACGCGGGTAATAAACTAGTATATATTATAATAAAGCAAAACACTTAGCGCCACGTGGCGCTTCCACAATGCACAAAATTTTCATTTTCCCGCCTCTTTTTCCTAATATAATTCTCTCAATTAATTCATCTAATTTATTTTAGAAAATTTTAAATATTAAATGAAATCTTATATAATTAAAGAATTTTAAATACTTCCTAATTTAACCTCTAATTTTACCTAAAATGTTTTATATAAATTGATCTAAGTGATTTATAACTTTTTATTTTTTTTAAATTTAAACTAAAGGTTAAATGTTTAATTGTATGTTAAATGTATCAATTTAAAATCCATTCTCATTCTTATAAATTTGTACACTAATATTTATTTTAAAATTATGTTAACAATTGTAATTGTTAAATTTTTGTTCATAATCAATTAAATCAAAAAATTTCTCATATATTAAAGTATGATTTTAAGTTATTTATCATTAAAAATACATCTAAATATGAAAAGAATAACACTATAATAATTTTCATAAAAGTATAACTTTCTAATAATATTGTAAATATTGTTTTCAAATTGAAAGACAAAAACATTACAAAATTGATTTATTTTTTTATTGTAATACAATTAGGGTGCGTTTAGTTAACGAAAACTAGTTATTTTTCAATTTTAGTTTTCAAGTTATAGTTTTTAGAAAAAAAAACAAGGGTTTCTATGAAAAATGAAAACTTGTTTAGATGATGAAATTTTAGTTTTAAGAAAAATAAGATGAGTGATTATAAAATAAAAAAATAGGATAGATGATGGAAAAGTAAGAGAGAGAAAGGGAGTATTATAAAGAAATAAGGTAGGTAGTAGAAAAGTAAGAGAGTGAATATGAAAAGTGGTATTTTAAAAAGTGAAATGAAAATTTATGAAATTGTTGTTAAGTAAACAAGTTTTCATTTTTGTTGAAAAGTGAGACGGAAATTTTGAAAATTTTCGGGAACTAAACGCACCCTTAGGGTGCGGTGCGTTTAGTTAACGAAAACTAGTCATTTTTCAATTTCAGTTTTCAAGTTATAGTTTTTAGAAAAAACAAGGGTTTCTATGGAAAATGAAAACTTGTTTAGATGATGAAATTTTAGTTTTAAAAAAAATAAGATGGGTAATTATAAAATAAAAAAGTAGGATATGTGATGGAAAAGTAAGAGAGAGAAAGAGAGTATTATAAAGAAATAGGGTAGGTAGTAGAAAAGTAAGAGAGAGAATATGAAAAGTGGTATTTTAAAAAATGAAATGAAAATTTATGAAATTGTTGTTAAGTAAACAAGTTTTCATTTTTGTTGAAAAGTGAGATGGAAATTTTGAAAATTTTCGGGAACTAAACGCACCCTTAGTATTTCAAATATTTCATATCTTCAATATATATCTATTATAATAAGAATAAAAAAATGTTTAAAAAATTTTTAGTTAATTAACTATGTCAGTTAATATCAAAATATTATTACTTTATTATTTTTATAATAATATTTAAGTTATTATATTTAAATATATACATGCATATCTATGAATCTTACATATCCATGTGGTACATGGGCCACTAATCTAGTTATTAATAAAGAAGAACTCTAATCGTCATATGACGCTTTCTCCTTAATCCAAAAATTTTTTCCCTCCTAATTTTCTTTAAATAATTCTAGTAAGTTAATTTGTAAACTATATAATGTTTAGGTAAATAAATAAAAAATAACTAATTTTTCAAATAAACTTCTATAATTATATTTAGAAAAGACAATATCATGAATAATTTAAATATTTTTAAAATGTATTGAATAAACATAATATCATAGTCATATATTAAAATTAAAGTAGAATGTTTATCTTAAGAGACATTTACTTTGATTTTCAACATTTTTTATTTATCTAGCTTTTCTTTTCCCTTCAATTCATGAAATTTAAATAAAAAAAATTACATTTTAATATATTAATCATTTAATATGTTTTCTTCAAATAAAAAAATAATTTACAAAACTTATATTAAGTATCCTACAAATATCAATAGTTATGATAATTCTTAAATATAGAAATGTTGTCTTCAGGCTTGAATTTTTACTAATTGATCTTCTAATATTACAATTAAATAAAATAATATTGACTTCATAATTAAGGTTGCATATTAATTTAAAATTAGTTTTGAATCAATTTGTTTCTTTTGTAATATTAACTTATATACTGCATTATATTGGGTTTGAATTAACTATTCAATTTTGTTATTTTAAATCTAATTTTTCTTAAACAATAACATATATAGATTCATTTATGATTGTTTAATAGAATTTATTCGATTAAAATTATATAACTGTAATCGAAAGTTTATAAAATCTGTAAATTAATAATCTAAATTGATTATCATATAAAAAAACATTGAATTTATTGCTTGAAGTAGGTGATGATAATAAAAATAAATAAATAAAATATAGTTATAGACAAGAATGAACAAATTTATTAGTTTTTTGAAGGTTAATTATATATACATATATATATATATATATATATATATATATATATATATATATACATACATACATACATACATACATACATACATACATACATACATACATACATACATACATACATACATACATACATACATACATACATACATACATATACATATATATATATATATATATATATATATATATATATATATATATATATATATATATATATATATATATATATATATATATATATATAGGGTGAGGATAAAATGAGGACCGTGCTTAAAATGAGAACGTTAAGAACCAATGAAATTGCTAGAATTTGAGAATCAACCAATAGGATGCAAGGTGGCAAATTTGTAATTAATTATAGTTTTATACCCTTTTAAAACATCTAGAGGGCAATTCCGTCATTTGTGCACCATTGTATTTTTAGCAAATATATGCCATTAATTAGGAGGAATCAGATATATAGAGGGATTTGGGGGGTTTTGGACGGCGGCACTGCTGGTTCATGATTCACGGCGGCACTGCTGGTTCACGATTCACGGCGGCACTGCTGGTTCACGATTCACGCTCACGACGACACTGTTGGTTCACGAGTCACGCAGGCACTGCTGGTTCACGATTCGCGACTCACGACGGCACTGCTGGTTCACGATTCGCGACTCACGACGGCACTGCTGGTTCACGATTCACGTCGGGACTGCTGGTTCACGATTCACGGCGGCACTGCTGGTTCACGATTCATGACGGCACTGCTGGTTCACGATTCACGGCGGCAGTTAGGTGATTCATGGGTTTCAGGCGACGGACGGCAGAGAGGAAGATCGGAGGTTGGTGGTTCACGACGGAAGACAGTGAGGAGCAGGGTGTGGTTCACGGCGACATGCATTGAGTAGGTGGATGTGGTTCACGGCGCTGCAAGTGAGAAGTGCGTTCGGCTCAGGGTTTTTCCGAGTGCTTCACGTTGGTTAACGGCAAATGGTTCACGTTACTTTACTGTTAGACGGCAGATGAGTTTTGTGAGTGACGAGTCTGGCTAGTGGTTAACGGCAAGGTGCACGGTTCACGACTGGTTGATTCATCGCAAGGTGCACACTACGAACTTTGATTCACGATTGAGGCGAGTGACGAGTGGTTCACGACTTCACGGTGAGTCACGAGTCCAAGGAGTGGTTCACAGTGGTACAAATTGGTAGAGTCAAAGTGGTTCACATGATTGAAATTTTGTGAACCCTCCAAATGTTCACAACAAGATTACAATATATTAAGAAAGTGAATATCGATGTTAATATAATTAATTTTTGAAATTGAAATTGATATATGTTGATCGAGCTTTGTGCTGAAAGCTGTCAATTGGATTTACATTTTGAAATTGATATATTAATTTTTTTTAAATATTAGTCATGTTACCATATATATAAATGTTGTAAACGTCCATAATGCCCTTTAAGGTGAGAGAAAACTAATGCTTACGTGGCGATCTCTTATTAGTTCTTACCGGCTTTATTTTAAGGCTGGTCCTCATTTGATCCACTCCCTATATATATATATATATATATATATATATATATATATATATATATATATATATATATATATATATATATATATATATATATATATCCTCATATCATGAGTTTTAATTCATATACTATATGATTTTAAAATATTCTCTATATCATTTTAACATGAATACTTTACTTTTTTTTTTATTATATTTTGTAATAATAATTTAATTTTATATCTATTATTTAATAACAATTATTTTTTTAATATACTCATGTATAACATGAGTCAATAAACTACTCATATATAAGTAAAGGTTGTTTTGTAAACTTTTTTAATTAATTTTGGTCTGAATTAAATTGGTTATCTAGATAAAGAACCGTTATTGTTTGTTTTGCGTACCAAATAAACTGTCTAATTAACAAAATTACTCATTTGCCCTTCAATTTAATAATCTTTTAACCACCAAATAAACTTTTATTACAAAAACAAATCTTAAAACTCATTAAAAAGAAAATATATCAAAATCACAATTCATTAGTTAATTACACATGACTTAATTTGATTAGTAAACAACAAATAGATAGATTATATATTTAGATGATACAAAAACTCTTAATATAAATTTTAAAATTGGTCCAGTTTTAGTAAATGAAGATCCATAAAACAAACTTACATTTCATGCAATATTATAGATTATTTTAAAGATGGTGGAGCTACGCACAAAGGACGAAAGGGGTGACGACGACCTAGTCGTGAGAAAAACCACAGACAGAGAAGCCACACACGAACAAATGAGTCATCGTCTTCCTGATGAGCGATAAAGATGTCAAATAGGGCTGGCAATGGATGGATTGAATTGGACTTGGATCATGATCCAACAGATCACTGATCCAATTAAGTGGATCATGGATTTGATCCATTAGCCAATGGATCATGATCTGATCAATGATCCAATTATTTTGACAGATGGATCATTATCTAGATTGACCCATTTAATTTTTCAATTTTCAGCTATGGACCATCCTACCCTACCCCACGTTGACCTACCCCTCAACTGCCATCCCACCCCTCAACCTACCCACCCCACCCTACCCTACTCGTACCCTTACCCACCCTACCCTACCCTACCCTTTACCTACCCTACAATCCCTACCCTACCCACATTACCCCATACCTACTCTACCCTACCCCCTATCCTTCTCCAACCACCTTTCCTCCTACCTACCCTACCCCACCCACCCCTACCACACACTTACCTCCTGCCTACCTTACCCCACACCCTTACCCTACCCTACCCACCTATTCCTACCACGCCTTACCTACCCCTCGCTTCCCCTATTCCACCCACTGCCACCCCACCTACCTTACCTCCTATCTATCCTACCCCTACCTACCCTAACCCCTACCATACCTACCCTACCCTACCCCTACCTACCCTACCCCCACTACCCTACCCCTACCTACTCTACCCCCACCGCTTACCTTATCCACCCTGCTGCTACCCCCACCTCCTACCTACCCTACCCTCCCCTACCCTACCATTACCCTATAAACACCGCTACCCCACACCTCCTCACTACCCTAACCCCTTACCCTGGGCAGGGTGTGGGTAGGTTAGGGGGTAGGGTAGGATGTAAGGTTGTGGGGTAGCGGTGAGGGATAGGAAGGTAAGGTAAGGTAAGGTAGGGTAGGGTTGGGTTAGGGTAGGGGGTAAGAATAGGGTAGGGTAGAGGTAGTGTAGGGTAGGGGTAAGGGTAGTAGGGTAGGGTAGGTATAGGGTAGGGGTAAGTGGGGTAGGGTAGGTATAGGGTAGGGTAGTAGGGTAGGGGGTAGGGTAGGTAGGGTAGGGTAGTTAGAGGTAAGGCAGGTGGGGTGGCGGTGGGGTAGGGTAGGTAGGGTAGTAGGGGGTGGGGGTAGGGTAGGTAGTAGGAGGTAAGAGGGGTAGGTAGGGTAGTAGGGGGTAGGGGTAGGGTAGGTAGTAGGAGGTAGTAAGGGGTAGGTGTGTAGTGGTGGGGTGGGGTAGGGTAGGTATAAGGTAGGGGTATGGTAGGTAAGGGTAGGAGGTAAGGTAGGTGGGTTGGCGGTGGGTGGGGTAGGGTAGGTAGGGGTAGGGTACGAGGACGTGGGGTAGCAGTGGGTGGATAGGGTAAAGCGGTGGCGGGATGGGTAGGGTAGGTAGGGGTAGGGTAGTGTAGGGTAGGGTAGGTAGGAGGTAGGTGGGTGGATAGGGTTAGGGTAGGTAGGTTGTGGGGTGGGTATAAGGTACGTAGGGGGTAGGGGTAGGTTGAGGTAGGGTATGTAGGTTGAGAGTAGGTGGGGTTGGGTAGGTTGAGGGTTTGGTGTTGTGAAATAATTTTGTGTGTATATTTTTTTTAAATTAATTGGATCGATCCAGATGGATCATGGATCGATCTATTTGTTGATCCAGATCCATGGATCAATTTATTGGATCTTCAAATGGATTTTTGGATTGATTTTTCTTTGACCCATTAAACATAAAATTGGATTTGGATTGGATCGGATTTGGATCAAAAGCGATCCATTGATAGGCCTAATGTCAAAGATGTTCAGAGTCAGGAATCAATGGAGTTAAAGAGGAACACGATGGTTATTGTAGGAGCGACAAACAGGGACTGCAAGTATCAATCTATGTAGGGTGGTGATGATTATGGAGGAGTGTTCTAGCATGAGCAATGAAGGAGGGACATTTTTGGTATTGTGAAGCTAAATCTGGACAACATAAGTATGATGGTTGGATAAAAAAGCTGATCATTCTTTCCAACTTCTTCATTCAGTCACAAACAAACATGGCACGTTGTTGTACGAATCGAGCAAATCAAGTCATTCAGTCCAATTATGTTGTAAACAAACAACCATTAAATCATAAAAATAACTAGTATAATATCCGTACCTAGCTTGAAAAACTATTTTTATAATGATATACTTACATTTGTTCATTAAGGTAGGGTGGTTCTTAAAAACTAATTTTTATCCATAATAAAAATTTTAAAACAAATCATCAAAACTTGATAATCTTTTCAATGTTAAAAAACATTTATTCATACAATTTAATTCATTTTGTATATAAACTTAACTAACATGACATAATTGATTTAATTTATTATGTTATTGATTCCATTGTCGTTACACATCCCTCCCACTTCTCACTAATCATCACTAAGGATGATGGCAAATGACAAAAAACCCTGAGCTTCACGAAGAAACCCGAAATTTTAAGAACGGGTTTGAGGACCTTATCGGGTACGTGTTCGGGGATGAGGACCAATTCCCGTCCTTTCCGATAGTATTTATATTATATTTTCACACACAGAGACATGTGTATGTATGTATGCATACCTTCTTTTTTCTTTTTAACTATGATACAAATATATAATAACATATAAAAACATGGGGAAATTGCGCAAAAAACCTCTAAGTTGGATTATTTTTGCGATTAAGACCCCCAACCATTTTTCATTGCACAAAAAACCTCCAACCGGTTAAAACTTTGCAAATTTGGGTTTTTGTAAAAAAAAAATTGACTTGCAACCGGTTTAGCCGTTTGCAACTTGATGACGTGTAAAATTTTTAATTAGATTTTTGCGTAAAAACCCCCTCAACTTGTTTAGTTTTTTTCAATTAAAACCCCAAATCATTTTTCATTGGATAAAAAACCTCCAACCAACAAAGATAATTAAAATTGAGTCTTCACTAATTGCATTTTGATGACATGGATATATATTAAAATTTTATTTATTAAACAAAAAATTCGTTTTCCAAACCTCCACCCGCTAGGCTCTAGCAAACCTCACTGCTCTGGCTGATCATAAATAAACGAAATTAAACATAAAGCTCAACCTAAAAATGCAACTCGTGAACACAAAACGAAATCGATTCCATCGGCACAATTGAAGT
This sequence comes from Centrapalus pauciflorus, assembly GCA_020465985.1. Classification (NCBI taxonomy): domain Eukaryota; kingdom Viridiplantae; phylum Streptophyta; class Magnoliopsida; order Asterales; family Asteraceae; genus Centrapalus; species Centrapalus pauciflorus. Next base: position 206,121 of record JAANYP010006670.1, read on the forward strand.
TAAAATTCAAGATTAAGCGGCAAAGTTAATCGAACATACATACATAAAATAAACAACATTGAACGTAAAGAGGGGATAGAGTAATCGGAGTTGCCGGAGGTAGAGGAGAAGAGAAGAGGTAAATATGATTGTTGGTTAGAGGTGAGAAAAAAAATAGTTAATGGTTTTAATCGAAAAAGTCACCAATTTCGGGGTTGTTTATGCAAAAATCCAGTTTAAGAATTATACATGTAGTGCCACGTAGGCGCCACGTAAGTGAGGTTTGCCATGTGGACGCCACGTGTGTGCCATGTAAACATAGTAAACTATTATAACAGGTAACGTCCTAATTCAAAAGATTTTACCGGTTAAAGGTTTTTTGTGTAATAAAAAATGGTTAGGGGTTTTAATCACAAAAATGGTCTAACTTTAGGGTTTTTTTGCGCAAATTTTCCTAAAAACATCTACGTACTTTTGGTTATTAATATAATAACCTATTTTAAAATCATTAGATCAGATAATAAATAGTGATATTTTATAAAGGGATAATTGCGCAAAAAATCCCAAACTTGTCCGCTTTTTGTGATTAAAACACCAAACCATTTTTCGTTGCATAGAAAACCCCGAACTAACTAAAAATCAGTAAATCAAAGTTTTATCAATGAGTAACCGGTTGAAACCGGTTATTAATCCTACGTGGACTGGTAAATAACCTACGTAGAATAAATTTTAATTGTTGAAACTGATTTCCAAGTATTACACATCATTTTTAACGCTCGTAGATGAGGTAATCGCGTTTAAAAATTACACTTAAAATTTATCAGCGGGGTTTTAAATGATGTGTAATATTTGACAACCAATTTCAACATTTATAATTTATCGCATGTAGGTTATTTACCGGTCCCTGTAGGATTAATAATCCGTTTCAACCGGTTACCCATTAATAAAACCTTGATTTACTGATTTTTAGTTAGTTCGGGTTTTTAATACAATGAAAAATGATTTGGGGTTTTAATCACAAAAAGCAGACAAATTTAGGGTTTTTTTTTGCGCAATTATCCCTTTTATAAAATTTGATAAAACATGAAAGGGTCACGTAACATTTAGATATTATCATCTTAATTATTCATATATATTTTATATTACATGTAGGTATCTTAATTTTCGTTCTTAAATTAATAGTAAGAGTTGTGTTATACATATTTCTCAATTTTTAATTTTTATTAATCATATACTTCATTAATTAAGATATGTTTTTTATTAATAACATGAGACTTATATTAAACTAATCCTATCAAACATTGTGTGCTCATCAATATGGAAAGTCAAATTAATATAGGTTACATGAGATGCAACATGACTGATTAAGTAAAATAAAGGCTAATTGCTAATAATAGAAACAACTTTATGTATTTTAAGCATTTATAGCAACATTATTTATTTTTTATCATTAATAACAACAACTTTTACATTTTTTATCATTTATAGCAAAACTTAAAAAAATTGTTGCTATAAATAATAAAAGAATACAAAAGTTATTGTTATTAAGGATACAAAATCAAAAGTTGATATTATTCATATGAAAAAATATAAAAATTGATACTATTAGTGACAAGAAATAAATAATTTTGTTATCAACGATAAATAATCAAAAAATTATTATTTTTTTAGTAATTGACCCAAAAAATCTAAATTAAAACATCTTTAAAAGGTCAAATTTCCAATGTTGTGCCGGCAGGTACAAAGTGGGCATGAATCATTCTCCTCTTAGCTTCAGACTTTCATAAAAATGTATTAATGAAATAGATTCTTTCATTTTTTTATAACAAACATTCAATATAGGGTACATGCTTTATTGCGTCACATATTTCATAAATCATTACAACAAATATCATTACGCTTTGGTTGAAATTATGAATATCGTTTATGGTTTTTATAACTTACATAAACCGTTCCTCAAAACACTATTAAATTACAAAAATGATTCATTTTTCTCTTAAACTTAACACTTTATTCGTTTTTAACTTATACATTTTTTAACGTTAATACATTTTGAATTAACTGTAATTTTTAAATAAAACATATAAACTAGATAAACTTAACATAAACATTTCTATGTTTTTAAGTTAACAAAATGTATATGTTTTGGATTCAATACTTTGTTACGTCCATTTTGGTTTGTATATTTTGTAATTAAATCAAACACATTAATGTAACAAAAATAATTAAAATAAAATGATTAAAGCATTAAGTTTAAATTAAAATGTATTACAATAACAAAATACTTAAATTGAAACGAACAAAAAACTAAAATTAAAGAGACACAAGTTAAATAACTTTAAATATATAAATAAGGATAATTGTTAATGATAAAATAAATATATTTTAAAACAAAAATTTTATAAATAATTATAAATAATAAATTGGTTATTTTTTAAACCAGTGTTAAATTTTTTTTTTAAATAATCATAACAATTTATGAAAAGGATCGAAGATGAAAATATATCACATATTTGAGTGACCAAAATTGTAATTAGAAAAATGTAAAATCGTCATTTAGAAAAAGTTAAGAGAAAGAAAGACTAATTTACAAGTAAATAATGTTTTGAGAGATCAGTTATGTAATTTTTAAATATTAGGAACCATATCTATAATTTTGACCAAAACATAAGGATATTTTTGTAATTTTACTCTAGAGAGTATTAATTTAATTGAAAGATTAAACTTTTTTAAGACTTAATATCATATAGTCAGAGCCAATTAACCCATTATTAAACAATCAAATTAAAATAAAAAAAAACCCATGTCTCAAAATAGTTGACCTAAAAAAACTATCAAGAATCACATTTAAAATGAGACAAACAAAACCCTAACATCAATCCACGTACAACTGAACGATATAAACAGTGTGTAAGAATAACAGGAGTAAAATATATCTTGGAATAATTACTTGGATGATACTTCGGATTATGAAACGAACACTTTTCAATAACAACTATTTGTCTGGTCACATGTATTATTATGGGATAATTCAAGTCTATGAAAGCTTTAAACATGTGACAAGACAATTATAAATATGCTAGAATATGTACTTACATCCACAAGGTGTTGTTCAAGAATACAATGGAGATGCTTTGGAGGAGAATCCTCCACTTTATTTTTCCACTCTTATATTAACAACATCGTCACGCAGCAGATTGTCGAGAAAAGAAAATTCAGATGTTGTTACCCAAAGCCAACTACATCATATACGCAATTATTTTTTTGGGACCCAAGAGTTGGGATATGCAAAAGTCGGAAAAGAAGGTGAGATAATGAGAGAGAAAATAACAAACCAAAGAAAACGACAAGAGCAATAACTATGGAGGAGAGAAATCGAAGGCGAGAAAGAAAAAAACAAACTCACACATCACAAGCATGACACGATTAACAACAATGAAGGAAAGAAAGAGATAATTTGATGTGAGTAGGAGCGTAAACGATGTGAGCAGCCATGGACAAACCCTTTACACATGCTCAACGAGGTTTGAAGTTGAGTGTAAAAAGTGAACCGAAATTATAGGAGTGTTATTTTAATCAAAATTTCCATCTAGTCCATTAAATTGCAAAACAAACCGTGACTGAGAGGGTGTTTGAATTTGCGTTTGAAAAAATGTTGTAGCGTTTTAGAAATCAATAATCAGATAATAGCTGTAACAAAAATTGCTGCTGGAAATTTAGTGTTTGGTTTAGCTTCTGCTGTTTGCTATCATAATTATCAAATACTCAGTTTTTAAAGTGTTTGAAAAAAGGAATAAGCGGCAAAGACCTATGGAAATTCAAATCGACGACTGACCAGCTTGGAGACGTCAGTACTTCCTTCTTCATTGACAACCTTCCAGAAGGAATAAGCGGCAAAGACTTATGGAAGGCAGTGGAAATTCTTGGAGTTTTAGTAGATGCATATGTTGCTAGGAAAAAAGGAAAATCTGGCAACTTTTTTGGTTTTGTTAGATTCATCAGAGTTCGAGACAAGTCTGAAATGGTGAGAAGATTAAATGAAATCGTCATTGATGGAAAGATGCTAAAAGCAAATGTAGCCAGATATGACAGAAATGGAAGTAAGTGGGAACAAACCCATATAAATCAGAGTGTAAGGCCGATAGAGAACGCAATGGGTGCAGAGAAAAAACATAATGTCCATGGGCACAGATCTTTTGCAGAAGTACTTAAAAATGGATCGGAAGTGATGGCACACTCAGTTGATAGGAAGGAGGTTCCCGTAACATCTATACGCCTGCCCCATCAAGCGGAAGCTGGTAATTATATAGGAGCTTGCAGCAACATTCTTACGGGGGAAGTAAAATCAATTCAGGTTCTGGATAATATTGTCAATCTGCTTAATGCTCAAGGTTTTGAAGACTTACAGGTGCAATACACAGGTGGTTTATTAATAAACATCATCTTTGACTCTACTCACAGTGCCAATATGTTCTTTAATAACCATGCGGTTACGTGGAGAGTATGGTTTGCATGGCTACGTAAATACAACAAATCTCCATTTGATTCTGGTAAAGTCATTTGGGTAAAAATTACTGGCATCCCTCCTCACCTGCGAACTGAAGAAAATCTGCTACGCATTCTGAGTAGATTTGGAAGGGTTCTAGTTCCTCCTTCTTGCGAGTTGTATGATGCGGATATTTCTAGGTATAGGGCTTGTTTATTGGTGAAAATGCAAAAGATAATAGATGAAAAAATTAAAGTGATTTGGAGGGATCATATTTATTCTTTATGGATATCGGAACTATCCGAATCATGGTCTCCGGAGTTTACATTAGTCGATGATGATGAGGATGATGAAAGCTTGGATCGTGATTGTAACGGGGAAATGGAGGAACCTTTAGATGATTCTGTTGATGGCATCGACTTGGAGGATGAATTTAATAAATCCATATCTCCCCCGCCCTCTGCTCAACAGTCAGTACCGCCGGTGAATGGCGCCGGTTGTGGAACGGTAGTGGAAGAGACCACATTGGAGGAGGGTGAAATTAATGCGAATTGCAGCTCCCGACATTTTGAGGATACTGCTCTTTCCCAGAATATTGGTTGTGACGCCTCGATCAATGTGGTTGATAACTCTGTGAAAGTTTTTAGAGCTCAGGAATCTGCTATTATTGAATCTAATCCTGGACTTGGGCACAAAGACAATGTGCTTGCAGTTAATTCTTCTAGGGAATTTTTAAACGAGCCAAATATATTTGGGCCTGCTGATGGGGTTTCAAATAAAAATGGACGGGGGCCCAATATACCTGTCTGTGATGTTTTTCCCAACTTGGACCTTAATGTCTCTCCTGTGAAATCTGTTCCTTTCTCATCTAAAATCGACTTCTGTTTCTAGAAATTCCAGAAACTCCAGGCGAGTTCCATCCAGGAGAAATCAAAGAATTCCTTGTTCTCGAGATGCTTCGGTCGCTTTTTTTGATAATTGCAGAATGGAAAGGAATAGGCTTTTATCCTGCAGAAGATCGGTTTCTGGAATTCCCATCAGATCCACCCCCATTCAACCGCAACCCTCGGCCTCTGCTGAAATACAATCGAAGGAGCTTCGTGTGGATCGGGAAATTCAGGATACTATAAAACTCGGGAAGGATATTGGGTTCCAGATGGTTGGTTTCGAAGATGCTTTAAAGGATCTCATCACGGGCAATTTGGAGAATCATAATGTTCTCCCATGAATTGTTTATCTCTAAACATCAGAGGCATTGGGGGAAAAGAGAAGGCAGACTGGGTTCGGAAAATTCAGAGAGAAAACAACATTAAGTTCATTGCCATTCAAGAAACACAATTCTCAAATACGGGTAATATCAAGGTTAATCGCTTTTGGAATAATTCTGTTTTTGATTTTGATGCTACCGAATCCCATGGTAGGTCAGGTGGTTTATTAAGTCTATGGGATACCTCTCTTTTCTCTAAGACTAACTGTATTAAAGGAGTAAATTTTTTGATAACTGTTGGGCGGCTAAAAGGGGTAGATCCATTGGTTTTTGTTGCAAATATTTATGCTCCTTGTTCTAAAGAGTTGAGATTATCTTTATGGTCTGAAATTACTTCTGTTATGAATAATAATGGTGGCATTTGGATCCTAATGGGGGATTTCAATGAATTAAGAAGTCGGGAGGAAAGAATTGGGTCTTCGTTCTGTCAATCTGGGTCGGATAAATTTAATGAATTCATCCTAAATTCGGCAATTACTGAGGTGAACTTGGGCGGTAGAAAGTTTACATGGATGAGTGATAACGGGGTTTCACTTAGTAAATTGGACAGATTTTTCGTTAATTCCGATTTCTTGAATTATTGGCCTGTTGCTAACGCCTCTGTGCTTCCTAGATTGCATTCTGATCATTGCCCTATTGTCCTTTCTTGTACTGCCAAAGACTTTGGACCCATCCCTTCTAGGTTTTATAATTCTTGGTTACGAAATAAAGACTTGGCTGCTGTTGTTTCTGCTGCCTGGAATTCTATCACGTGCAGGGGAAGAGCTGACTTTATGCTGGCTGCGAAATTTAGGGCTGTGAAAACAGCAATAAAAGCCTGGAAAATTGATGCTATTGATAAGGTGAGGCTGAATATTGAATCTCTGAAATCTAATGTGGATGCATTGGAAATTATAGCTGAGAATAGGTGTCTTTCGGCTGATGAATTGGATCGCAGAAAAGAGTGGAAGCTTCAGATCAAAGATATTGAATACGCAAAAAATTTGGATTTGAGGCAGAAGGCGAGGGTTAAATGGATTAAAGATGGGGATGAAAATAGCAGTTATTTTCATGAGATGGTGAATTCGAACAAAAATCAATCTCGCATTAATGGGTTGCTTGTAGATGGGGAATGGAAAACAGATAAAGATTTCATCTTCAGCGAGACGCTCAATTATTTCTCTTCGAAATTCAAAGAGTCTATGACCTCTAGACCAAAGTTTTGTAGCCCCCTTTTCAAGAAGTTATCCGGTGAGGATAGTTCTAACTTGGAATCTCCGTTCTCGGCCGCCGAAATTAAAGATGCCATTTGGTCGTGTGGGGGGGATAAGGCCCCGGGGCCTGATGGTTTCACTTTTAAATTCATCAAAGCTTTTTGGGATATTATGAAGGCGGATATCATTAAGATGGTAAAATTTTTTGAGAAAAATGGTTCCTTCTCTAATGGATGCAATTCGTCGTTCATTTCTCTTTTCCCTAAGGTGAAAGATCCTACATCTCTTAAAGACTATCGTCCCATTAGTCTTATAGGGTGTATATATAAGATTGTCGCTAAAATTCTGACTGCGCGTCTTAAAAAAGTCGTAAGTAAAGTGGTGGGGATGGAGCAGTTTGCTTACATTGAAGGGAGGCAAATCCTAGACGGCCCTTTGATATTGAATGAAGTTTGCTCTTGGGCTAAGAAATCTAAGGATAAATCGTTAATTTTCAAGGTTGATTTTGAAAAAGCATTCGATTTTCTTAGTTGGTCATATCTGGATTCTATAATGGAACAAATGCAGTTTGGTATTAAGTGGAGATCTTGGATTCTTGGCTGCTTGAAATCTGCCAGAGCTTCGGTTCTTATCAATGGGTCACCATCTTGTGAATTTCAGCTTTCTCGTGGGGTACGTCAAGGTGATCCGCTGTCACCGTTTCTGTTTATTATTGCCATGGAGGGTTTGAATGTTGCAATGCAAGAGGCGGTTATCAAGGGGCATTTCCATGGCATCAAACTACCAAACAATGGTCCCATTCTTTCCCACTTACTGTATGCCGATGATGTCATCTTTCTGGGTAAATGGTGTTCTTCCAATGCGGTAAATCTTACTAGATTATTGCATTGTTTTCATGTAGCTTCTGGGCTTAAAGTTAATTTCGCCAAAAGCAAAGTTTTCGGGGTCAGTGTGCTTGAAGATGAGGTTAGAAATCTATCTTCTTTTCTTAATTGTGATAATGCAAAATTACCTTTTTCTTATCTTGGGGTCACAGTGGGGGCCAATATGAATCTTGTTAAAAATTGGAAACCGGTTTTAGACAAAGTAGATCTGAGGCTCTCAAAATGGAAGGCTAAAACTCTATCATTCGGTGGGAGATTAACCCTTTGCAAAACCGTCCTTGGTAGCATTCCTCTTTATTTCTTATCTTTATTTTCTGCTCCTCAAGCAGTCATCGACTTGCTGGAAAGAAAACGTAGAGAATTTCTTTGGGGCGTTACGGATCAAGGTAATAAAAAGATATCGTGGGTTAATTGGAACAAATTAATTGCTCCTAAACATTTGGGAGGTTTAGGTATTGGCTCGTTGAAATGTGCTAATATTGCGTTAATTGTCAAATGGATTTGGAGACTAAAAGTTGAAAGGGATGTCTTGTGGGTAAAGGTGGTACAAGCTGTTCATGGCCTTTCTGCATCAAGCTCGTCTGGGGCTTTTAATGGGCGGTTTCGGGGGGTTTGGAGCAATATTGCTAAGGTTGGGATCAGTGTTTCGAAGCTCAATATTAATCTTGACAATTTATTCTTGAATTCTGGAGATGACGAAAATCCAAGTTGGAGATGGGAGGGAGATCCTAATGGGGTATTCACGGTTAAGTCTTGCAGAGACATTATTGACAATCGTTCAAACTCCCCTTTCGTGGGTATAAATTTTTGGTGTAAATGGCTACCTCCAAAAGTAAACTGCTTCGTATGGCGACTTCTTATTAATCGTCTTCCTACAAAACCGAATTTGAGTGCTAGGGGCTTGAATTTTCTTTCCAATGAATGCTATATTTGTAGAAGCCATGAAGAACATGTCGATCATCTTTTTTTCGCATGTCCTGCGGTTCAGAACATTTGGTCCTGGTTTGCCAGTTGGTGTAATTTACAGCCACTTTCTTTCTCCTCCTTGGATCAATTAATTTGGAGCATCACGGACTTTAGTTGTAACGAAAAGAGTAGATTATTTCTTGAAGCTGCAATTGGCGGGTTGTTATGGAGCATTTGGAAAGCTAGGAATAATTTGGTCTTCAACAAAAAGAGTTTTGTTCCTTCTAGAGTGATCGATGAGTTCCAAGCCTCGTTGTACACTTGGGTTAAATATAGGGGGAAATGTATCAATATCTCTTGGTCGGGATGGAGTTGTAATCCTTTACTTTCTCTTTAATTCTTGTAATCTTTCTAGCATCTTGCTAGTTTTATATATATATTTTCGTGGATTTCTAGTCTAGGGTGATGGCATTGCCGAAGCTCTTGGCTAGTTATCCGATTTGCTGTTCAAAAAAAAAATCTAAATTCATAAAAATACAAATTAACCTTAAAAATATCCATTAATATGACTCTATCAAACTAGTAAAAGCCTGCTTTCGCCTTTCCTAACTATTACATTTTTAAATTTATAAATTAGTGTTTTTAAATGTGATTTATTCTATGAAAATATAAATGCTTCCCGAAACGTCGTTATGTCTCTCGTCACGAAAGGTGTCGCCCACTGATTCGCCACGTGTCTGTGAGAGAGAGAGAGATAATGGAGGAGGGAAAAGAGGCGTTGTTGTCGCCGACGACACCGGGAAGTGGTCGCCGGGGACGCCGGTTGAGTCGTCGGTATTCCGTGAACTCACTTAGAAGCGATTTCTTAACTCGGTTACCGGATAAGGTCCGTTCTACTGTTGATCTCGAGTCTTCTTCTCCTTTCGTCCTACCATCAAAATCACCAGCTTCCTTATCACAAGGTTTTCCTCATATATCTATACTCAATTTCACTCTCCACTGTTTCTCGATATTTTAATTCCTTTCTGTTTGTTTATAGGTGAGAAGGATTATTATGAAAAACAATTTGCAACATTGAAGTCGTTTGAGGAAGTTGATGCCATAGTATCATCCGAGGGCATTGATGATGATGACTTAATTGAACAAACACAGCACGAAAGAGCTATGAAAATCTCTAATTATGCCAATGTTCTATTACTGGCATTTAAGGTAAATTCTCATTGTTTGTTTGAATGTTGAAACCGACTGAGTGGGATCGTTGTTGTTGTTGCTGCTTGAGTTGACACTTACTTCTCCCGAGTTAAAATTGGTATTGTCTTAGCTACAAATGTTAGTCACTTTGGTGTAGTTATCACTTTTTCTCAAAGAATATATTCGAATTCTGAAGTTGAGAATCAACCGGTTTGCCTCGCAATTGAAAATTTTATCCATTTCTTAATGGATGTAAAGGTCTGAGTAGATCTGATTTATTCCTTAACACATAGTGATAATAATCACTTTATATTATTATTGATACCGTGGTTTTGCTTTAATGTCTTATTTTTTCTGAAAGGCAAATAAAACAGTCGAGTCGAACTCGGGACCTTTGAAGAAACCCAAAGCTAAACCACTATAGGATATTTGCTCTAATTTTTTCATTAGTAAAGCTTAGTTGTTTTTATTGCACAATCTTGAGATGATGATCGGCGTATATCCTTATGCCTTTTAGAGTTGGTGCAGAATGTGGTGAGAAGATGATCGACATAATCTTGAATTATGGTGGGCAGTGTCATAACTAAAAACTAGAACCCTTGAGCATGAAATATTTAAACATAACGTTGGACCGATCCTGGAATGAACTGTTCAAAACAAAGACAAAACAAAACAAACAAAAAAAGTGAGGCCTTACACAAAAAAGAACTCTCTGTTGCTTGTTCTTGTGTTCTGCCTGACTGCCTCAACTACTATGAAAACAATTGAAATGTGTTTTGGAATGTATTGCATATAAATGATTAAATGTGAGGCCGTACAAAATCAGGGTCTTGATGCAGTTGCACCCAATGCTCACCCTCAAAACCAGGCCTTTGGTGAGACTTGAGAGTTTTATCGGGGGTAGTTCTGTTCTAATTAAAGGCTTTTGATCCCAGTTTGTCCGTCTGCTGCTGTGTATTCATAAATTACATGATTTCATATATTGACAGGTGGTTATGTACCAATCGAATTGATATCCGCCTTGCGGATTTCTGTTTGCAACCTCTATAACACTTTTTGGTTGAGAGTGGCCGTGTGGGGTTTGGATTTATTACTAGTTGTAGTGTATTGTTCTTGCTTATTGCTTCTAACTGGCATCTGATTCTGAGGTGGTGCGTTGTTTCCTTCTTAAATCCTAACCTAACATCAGCCACTTATCATTGTTTGGTCAAGGGTAAAAAGAACTTCAACATGATGTACTAATTAAAGACTGTAAATGGTTACTGCCGAATACAGATCTTTGCTACAATAGAAACTGGATCAATTGCCATTGCTGCTTCTACACTGGATTCGTTACTTGATCTGATGGCTGGTGGCATCCTTTGGTTCACACATCTGTCAATGCAAAACATCAACATTTATAAATATCCTATTGGTAAACTGAGAGTTCAGCCTGTTGGAATCATTATCTTTGCAGCAATAATGGCTACACTTGGTACGTTGTAATGCCTTGTGTTGTTTGTAGTTTACCATTCTGATGCCGACCAATGAATATTTTGCACGTTCCTTTCTAGTCAGGCTTCTTGCAATAAGGATAAGTTTGTAGTAATCTTGTATGCTTGATTCTGATGTTATCATACAAGCACAACTATCTTTTTCAAAATAAAAACACTCAAAAAGTTAAAAAGTAAAGGCGACTAAATGATCTTGACATCAGAATAAGTTATATGATGACATTTTTCCTGGCATAAAATGCACATAAATGGCATACATATTAATCATTAAAGAAAAGTTTGCTCTTGAATTCTGTAGGCTTTCAGATATTGATTCAGGCAGTAGAACAATTAATTGAAAATAAACCTTCGGAGAAGATGTCATCTCTTCAATTGTTATGGCTATACATCATCATGTTGACTGCAACTGTTGTGAAACTTGCCTTATGGTTATACTGCAAGAGTTCAGGAAACGAGATCGTTCGTGCCTATGCAAAGGTATGTTGTATACTTGTATCCCTTTTCAATATCAACCCTTCCGGCTTTCTGATCTGGCCATACCATTTAACTTTTACGACTTTTTCACATGCTTTCATAATGTCATTAAAACTATCTACAACAATACTTGTTGAGTTATTGTTGTGATGAATGGGAGTTTATATCTAACAGAAATACGCCTCGCTAACAGGATCATTACTTTGATGTGGTAACAAACATAGTTGGATTAGTTGCTGCTGTTCTTGGCGATAAATTCTACTGGTGGATCGACCCATTAGGCGCTATAATACTTGCTATTTATACAATTGTAAACTGGTCTGGAACTGTTATAGAAAATGCAGGTATTCATTACAGTTTGAATTTTTTTTCACCTACACCAAATCCATCCAAACCCCGATTTGCTCAACCTTAATACATTTAAACACACAACACTGCATGCCATGAACCTCCAAAAGATTGATATAAAAATTTGACATGATTTGTGCAGTTTCTTTAGTGGGACAGTCAGCACCTCCTGAAGTCCTGCAGAAGCTGACTTATCTTGTTACAAGGCATCCTCAGGTCAAGCGAGTTGACACAGTTCGTGCTTACACATTCGGAGTTCTGTACTTTGTAGAGGTTAGCTTTTCTTCGTCTTCTGGCTCTTTCTTGGTGGCCAGCAAACGCAAACTAATTGGAAGGTTTTAGTGACCTTATTGTTTCTTTAAATGAAATAGGTCGACATTGAACTCCCAGAAGATTTGTCATTGAAAGAAGCTCATACAATCGGAGAGACACTACAAGTAAAGCTTGAAAAACTTCCGGAAGTTGAACGTGCATTTGTTCATCTAGACTTTGAATGCGATCACAAGCCGGAGCACTCTGTTCTGACCAGGCTTCCTAACAGTGACCCTTGAGGTGAGCATGTAAATGATCATGTAATTATATTTCTGTAATCAATTGTTGATTTCTAATTCTGATATTGTGTTTACCAAAAAGAGGCAAAACCCTTGATCTTATACAACAACAAGTCTACAATACAAATAAATGAATCTCATTTGTTCAGATAAATTGACCATCTTGGGACTTGGGTATCTGAACAAATTAAAATAAAATGTTTTTTATATATTCATATGAATAAATTCTCTTTTGAATAGTAAATGTCTAATTCATATGACTGAAGAATTGTTTACTTTATTTCTGGATTAATACATTCTTTGGTCAATCATTCATTGTAATAAAATCCTCTTTCTACCTGTTTGATCCCCTCACCTTGTTTCTTTTCAACTATTTGAATTTATAACATGATGATAATGATATTCTTTTTACCTACGCATTGTGGTGGTGTGTAAACTCTACAAGTCTACATGTACTGATAATTATGTTAATGATACAGGTTCATAATACATATGATAAAGGAAAAGGAAAATCATGTAAAAAACCAAAGCACTTTCAGTAATTTTTGAATAAGCCATTGTACCAAAAACGTTTCCACAGAAGTCCCTCAACTTTTTTTTTTTGGTAAAAAGCACTACACATAAAATGTTTTCATACAAGTCCTTTAACTTAACAAAATCTTATGAAAAACTTCTTAAAAAAAATTATAAAACAACTCAATTCGTAAAAAAATTCAAGTTGAATGACTTTTATGGAAATGTTTTTGGTACAAGGACTTAGTCGAAAAATATTAAAAGTACGTTGGTTTTTTTGCATAATCTTTCCTAAAAGAAATATAATGTTTGAAAAATGATTACTAATGAAAAATAATAATAACCATAACCATAACAATTACATACATACACACATATATATATATATATATATATATATATATATATATATATATATATATATATATATATATATATATATATATATATATATATATATAGGGGTGGGTTCAATGGAAAACCACTGTGCACCGGAAAACCGTGGAAACCTACGCATACCGTCCGATTTGATGCATTTCATGAAAAACGCGGTGGCATGATCGTAAATAAAGTGATGCATCACGCGAGATTTTGATGCATCAAGCGGGAAATTAGATGCATCACGCGGGATTTTGATGCATCATGCGGGAATTTTGATGCATTTGTGGTGGTGCAGTGCGATTTTCACAAGTTTTCAGGTGCATTATGCAGAAAGACGGTGCATCACGCGGGAATTCGATGCATCACGCGAGAATTGTGATGCATTTGTGGTGGTGCATGGAGGTTTTCCAAGGTTTTCCGATGCATGTTGGTTTTCCATTGAACCCCCCTATATATATATATATATATATATATATATATATATATATATATATATATATATATATATATATATATATATATATATATATATATATATATATATATATATATATATATATAGGTTCAAGATCTATGGAAAAACCATCTTTGACTGGAAAACTGGAAAACCATCTTTGACTGGAAAACTGGAAAACCATATTAAATGCACATGTTCATTAGGGTAAAATGTTAAATTTAATGCACAACTACAATATACATATGTTCAAATGTGCATTATTATTGACTAGTTCACATAATTTACATGTTCATTAGGATAAAATGTTTAATTTCATGCAAAATAACAATATGCACATGTTCAAATCTGCAATATGCATGAACATGCGTATATTACGCATTTTTGCATGAAATTAAAACATTTTGTCTTAACGAACATGTAGATGATATGAATTAGTTAATCATAATGCAATTTTGAACATATGTATATTATAGTTTACATGAAATTTAACATTTTATGATAATGAACATGTGCATTTGATATGGTTTTCCAGTTTTCCAGTCTAATATAGTTTTCCATGGATCTCGACCCTATATATATATATATATATATATATATATATATATATATATATATATATATATATATATATATATATATAGGGTTAGGTTCTATGGGGCACCTGTGTGCATCGTGCAACTTAGGAACCCATATACACCGTTAGATCTAGATTATGAATGGTTAAGATTACAATGGCAAAAGGGTAATAAATATGAAATTTGTGAACCCATTATGATGCACGATTTAAATATTAGATGTGCATAAGGGTATTTTCGGAAAAAATAATATATCAAGTCAACTCAAAATTAAATTTATATTGATTGAATATTTAATTCAATAATCAAGTATTAAATGCTAATAAATTTATAAAATGCACTTCTAAAATTAAAAAATTCCAATTGAACAAAAATCCAACATGATGCTTTATCATCTTCATTGACTGTGCATCTTCGTATTTATCTTTCCTGGATTATGCATCATCGTGTTCATATGGAGCACCAGGTTATGCATCATCGTGTTCATACTGTGCATCTTCGTATTCGTCTTCTTCACATCGTATACGTTCATAGGTTCATGAGTTCAACGTGATGCATCATTTTCATCTTCATCTCATCATCGTCTTCTCAAACTCGTCGGTCGATTGTGTGTGTGTGTGTGAGAGAGAGAGGGAATAATATATGGAGAATGGCTAATGAGATTGATTTAGTTTCCTATTTTAATCCTAATCTATTAATTAAAAGAATAATTAATTTTTTCAAATAAAGTATTTCAGTATTACCCTTATTGCATCATTTGTAAACAAGCAATGCATTTTTGGTTCCCATTTGGTTCCCGACATATGGTGCCCCATAGAACCTCAATATATATATATATATATATATATATATATATATATATATATATATATATATATATATATATATATATATATATATATATATATATATATATATATATATATATATATATATATATATATATATATATTAAAAAAGTACAGGGAAGTTATTAGAAACTACTATTTAAAATATACACTAATCTTAACCAAACAACCAAAAAAACATGCTTAATAAAATATTAGTTTCATCCATAATCAAACACATTAAGAAATATACACTTTATAGAAATAAGAAGGGTTAAGTATTGTTTTGACCATCCAATTTTCAGATTTGTTTCATTTAACTATTAAACTATCTTTTGTCCTCATTTAGCCACTAAACTTTAGTTTACTATTATACTTTGGGAAAAATGAATTAAACTAATGGTTAAATCGGTACCAAATATGATAGTTTAGTGGCCAAATTAGGACAATTTCTAATGGTTAAATCGGTAAAGAAAGTTAAGTGGCCAAATTAGGACAAAGTCTAGTGGTTTAATCGGTAAAGAAAGTTTAGTGGCTATATATGTATATAAAAATGGTTTAATGGTTGAATCAAGAAAAATCTAAAAGTTTCATGGTCAAAATGATACTTAACCCAAAATAAGAAAATATCACGAAATAGTAACCAAGTTTTACCATTGTTCTTCTTAACCCCGGGACATGACTTCTATTATTAACCATCAAAAAGTCAGAAACTCTGAAAATGATATTGAGCACATCTTACCGGTTCAGGTAGATAACTTGAATCTTAGGGCTCGTTTGTTTTTTAAGTGATTAGACGTCTAATGTCTTATTAGATCTGTTTAATAAAAAGATGATGTTAAATTTCTATTGACCAAATTAGATTTAAGAGACAATTAAGATATTAGACATTAGGCCTTACTTACAACAAAAGTCTTTCTTCCAAGTCTTTTTCTCCTTCAGAAAGTTAGAATCATTCTCTTACAAAAAGTTTCCGACCGAAACCTTTCCTTTTATCTTAACTATCATTTCATGAGCCTATTACACACATTTAAGATATATGCTATTGTTTGCTATGGGTTAGTCATGTGCCAGTGAGATCTTTGTTTTTCATCACATAAAATGTATCACACACCATTTACTGTATATATCAATATATTTGTTTCATGAAAAACTTATTGAAATCATATAAAGGTACCATGACATAGCATCGTATCGTAAATCATTTTTCATTGCATGCGTAGACCATGATTACATGAATCATTCGATATCTTATCAATTGGATACATGATGGATCATATTATAAAACATTTAAACCTATGAATTCCATAACAGTCAATTCCGTTTTACAAGTTTACAGATATGTTTTAGCAGTTTGCTTATCGTAATTTAGCATAATGACGAATTGCTAAAACAGATCTTCATGTACATAAGATGGTGTATAATAAAATATGATTATATTGCATACCCATGATATCCTCGTTTCTAGATTTTGATTTGTCATTATTGTAATGCCCGTAAAATCACGTAAAATCGCTGTCTTTTGAAATTTAAATTAACCGATTAAAAATGTGAAATTTTCGTAAAATCCAAAATTATGAGCTTTGAAAAATACTGATACATGACTAAATCAGTATTGGATTTAAAAAAAACAAAAGAAAGAAAAAAAAGGAATGTCTAAAAAGACACCCCAATTTACCTAAAAGACACCCATATGTCTAAAGAATAAGGAAAGTGAGAGTATATCAACCAATAAACACCCACCAATTAAGTTATATTAATTAGTGCCTAGAGAATGATGAGAGTGTGTGAAGGATAAAGGCCGATACAAAGTTGATGGAGCAACAGTAACCTCATGCAATTATATACGTTCTGTTTACTTACTTACTTTCTGTTTCATTTTCTGTTTGAAGTAGTTAAGCAGTAGTTAGAAAGTAGCCGTTGTAGTTAGAAGGTGGTTAGAAGAATTAGTATATAACTCATGTACTATTGATATCATAAAGAATCTGAATAATACAATCAGTTCACATATATATCTCGTCGTTTTCACAACAAGTGGTATCACAGCCACGCTCAGGCAAAAATACCTCTCGATCACCATACCCCCTCAAAACAACCTCCCACCACACTGACAGAAAGAGAGTCACAAGCCTCAGATCAAGAACAAAGATGGGCTCTTCGAAATTTGATCTGGAAAAGTTTGATGGAACAAATGACTTTGCTCTATGGAGAATGAAGATGAATGCTCTCCTAGTTCATCAAGGCCTTGAAGAAGCACTCCAAGGAGAAGACAACTTGCCAGATACAATGACAGAGAAGGAAAAGAGAGCAGTTCTTGTGAAAGCTCATCGTGCCATCATTCTATGCCTAGGTGATAGGGTACTAAGGGAAGTTGCAAAAGAAAACACAGCTGCAGGTGTTTGGAGCAAGTTAGAAAGCCTATACATGACCAAGTCCCTTGCCAATAGACTATACATGAAGAGAAGATTATACATGTTCCAGATGGGACCTGGCAAGTCAATTCTGGAACATGTTGATGAGTTCAATAAAATAATACTTGATCTGGAGAACATAAAGATCACCATTGAAGATGAAGATCGTGCACTCATTTTCTTGAACTCACTGCCTCAAACCTATGAGCATTTTGTGGATACTCTCTTGTATGGAAGAGAAAGCTTGACTCTGAAAGATGTCACTGCAGCCATCAACTCAAAAGAATTAAAGAAAAAGACAGAAACAATGGAGGAGAAAAGTGAAGCCCTACATGTTAGAGGACGTTCAGAAAGAAATAGAGATCAGAGAGGTGACAAGAGAAACGACAGAAGAGGAAGATCCAAAAGTAGATTCAGATCAAAGTCAAGATCAAGAAGGAGGTGCTACATTTGCAACTCTGAAAACCACCTCAAATGGAACTGTCCAGATAAGGAAAGAGGAAGAGAAGACAACACATCTCGCAATCAGAATGTTCAAGATAATGAAGCCCCCAGCAACTCATATGACAGTTCGGATGTGTTAATGGCCTATGAAGGAGTAGCTTCAGAAGGATGGATATTGGACTCAGGTTGTTCCCACCATATGACACCTAACAAACATCTTCTTGTCAACTTCAAGAAAGCTACAAGAAAGCTGATATGGGACTGGTCAAGCTTGGGGATGATAGTCCCTGTGAAGTTGAAGGGTGTGGAGAAATCACATTAAACCTGAGAAATGGCACAGTCTTTACACTCAAGAATGTGAGATTTATTCCGAAGCTGAAAAGGAATCTTATCTCCCTTGGAAGCTTAGAACAAGACGGTTTGCAAGTAAAGCTTAGCTGTGGCAAGATACGAGTAATGCAAGGGGCGCTGGTAGTACTGCAAGGAACACGTAGATCAAACAACATCTACGTCCTTGATGATGATATGCAGGCCAACATGGTAAGAGATCAGACTCAACAAGAAGCACAGGAGACTGTTCTATGGCACAACAGGATGGGTCACATAAGTCTACAAGGACTATCAGAGCTTGTAAAGTCAACACAGCTCAGGGAATTACAGGAAAGGAATTTGGTTTCTGTGAACACTGCATATATGGAAAGTCCCACAAGGTGAAGTTTAATACTTCAATCCACAGAACCAAGGGACTGCTGGAGTATATACACTCAGACCTATGGGGACCTGCAAGAACCGAAACTATTGGAGGGGCCAAGTATTTCTTGTCAATTATAGATGATTTCTCAAGAAGAGTATGGGTGTATGTGCTGAAAACAAAAGATGAGGCTTTTGAAAGGTTCAAAGCATGGAAAATCCTTGTTGAGACCCAAACAAACCTTAAAGTCAAGAAGCTGAGAACAGACAACGGACTGGAATTTTGCAACCCACAGTTTAACAATTTCTGTCAACAGAATGGTATTGGCAGACACCTCACAGTCCCAGGCAACCCACAGCAAAATGGCCTTGCTGAGAGGATGAACCGAACCCTACTTGAGAGGGTTAGATGCATGATGTCCCAATCTGGTGTGCCAAAACGTTTTTGGGGAGAAGCTGTAAATACAGCTGCATATTTGATCAACAGAAGCCCATCATCTGCCTTAAACAATTCAACCCCTATGAATGTCTGGACCGATGATCTGACAGATTATTCACATCTAAGAATCTTTGGGTGTGTTGCCTATGCTCATGTAAAGAAAGACAAGTTAGATGCAAGAGCAGTAAAGTGTATCATGCTTGGATATCCAGAGGGTACTAAAGGGTACAACCTGTGGAGATGGGATGAAGTTGGTCCAAGAATTATACTGAGTAGAGATGTAGTGTTCAATGAAAACCAATTCTACAAAGACCTGCTGCTGAAGAATGTACCAGTGACCAACAGATCACAGATTGAGGTGGAGTTACAAGGGATGTCCAATGGATCCTCAACTGGTCTGACAGCAGTACAAGGGGTGAGCCCAGCAGGTCATACGCTTCAGATTATCAATTGGCCAGAGATAGAGCACGCAGACAAATTATACCACCTTCAAGGTATCGAGAAGAAGCTAGTAACATTACTGCTTTTGCACTGTCAGTTGCTGAGTTTGAAGCCACCGTTGAACCTATAACATACAAAGATGCAGTAGAATCCAGTGAAAAAGAGAAGTGGATAGAAGCCATGAATGAGGAAATGTATTCACTAGAGAAGAATGAAACCTGGCAGCTTGTTGATAAGCCACCAGATCAGAGACTAGTAGGGTCAAAATGGCTCTATAAAATTAAAGAAGGTATCCCTGGAGTGACTCCTACTAGATTCAAAGCACGGTTAGTAGCAAAAGGCTACACTCAGAAACCTGGAATTGATTACACTGAGATTTTCTCACCTGTAGTGAAACATTCATCCATTAGAATACTTCTTGCCATTACAGCAACAATGAACTATGAACTTGAGCAGATGGATGTAAAGACAGCCTTCTTACATGGAGAGTTAGAAGAGAAAATCTACATGTCGCAGCCTAAGGGGTAATGAGGTTAAAGGAAAGGAAAATCAAGTATGTCTACTGAAAAAGTCCCTTTATGGCCTAAAGCAATCTCCACGCAGATGGTACTTGAGGTTTGATCAGTACATGGTTACTCATGGATTTAATAGAAGCTCATATGACACTTGCGTATACTTTAAAGAGTATACAAGACATAAGTTTATCTACCTGCTGCTATATGTAGATGATATGCTGATAATCAGTGACAGTATCAGTGAGATACAGTCAACTAAGGATCTTTAAAAGGCTGAATTTGATATGAGGGAGCTTGGTGCAGCCAAGAAAATTCTGGGAATGGAAATTACCAGGAATCGTAATCTCAAGTTGCTAAAGTTGTCACAGACTGGGTATATCAACAAGGTGTTAATAAAGTTTGCTATGTCAGAATTAAAAGAAGTAAAGACACCTCTGGGAATGCAGTTCAAATTGTCTAGCAGGGATTCACCAAGTACTATAGCAGAAGAAAAGCAAATGGAAGAAGTTCCATATGCAAATGCCGTAGGAAGCCTGATGTACTTGATGGTGTGTACAAGACCTGACCTTGCCTATGCAGTGAGCATAGTCAGCCGTTTTCTTTCAAAACCAGGCCAAGAGCATTGGAGAGCAGTCAAATGGATAATGAGGTATTTGAAAGGTTCATCTGAAGTAGGTCTCATCTATGGAAGTAAACGTGATCAAGACAGAAGAATCCTTGGATACTCAGACTCAGACTACGCTAAAGACTTAGACAAATTCAAGTCAACTGGAGGTTATGTGTTTACTTTTCTGAATTGCTGTGTTAGTTGGAAAGCTGCTCTACAAAAGGTGGTGGCACTATCATCAACAGAGGCTGAATATATAGCATTAACTGAAGCAGTTAAGGAGGCTATATGGATTAATGGATTTGTGTCTGAAATATAGGAGTGAGCAGTAATGCAGCAGTAGTACTGTGTGATGATCAGAGTGCTTTGCACCTTGCTAGAAACCCAACATATCATGAGCGTACAAAACATATTTCTGTGAAGCTGCATTTTATTCGTGAAGTAATCAGTGAAGGTGATGTGTTAGTTGAAAAAGTGGACACTGAAGATAATGCAGCAGATTTCTTAACAAAGGTTTTACCGTGTGACAAGTTTCAGAGCTGTATGAGCAAGTTAGAGTTGGGAAGAAACTTTGAATCAGAGGTGGAGATTGTGAAGGATAAAGGCTGATACAAAGTTGATGGAGCAACAGTAACCTCATGCAATTATATACGTTCTGTTTACTTACTTACTTTCAGTTTCATGTTCTGTTTGAAGTAGTTAAGCAGTAGTTAGAAACAAGCCGTTGTAGTTAGAAGAATTAGTATATAACTCATGTACTATTGATATCATAAAGAATCTGAATAATACAATCAGTTCACATATATATCTCGTCGTTTTCACAACAGAGTGAATGTCATAACCGGAACAAAAAAAAAAAACAGGCAGCCATTTCCTTGTCCTCTCCAATTTTGCCTACCTTTTCACTCTATCCAAGTCCATGTAAACTTTCTCGTCTTCCTTCCCAAATCCCAAGCCTTTTGACCTTCTTTCTATACTAATAATAATAATAATAATAATAATAATAATAATAATAATAAGGGTTAAATATCATTTTGACAATTTAACTTTCAAATTTGTCTAATTTAGCCACTAAACTAATTTTTGTCATTATTTAGCTACTAAACATTAGTTTAGTGTTTTATTTTGGGGAAAATGAATAAAACTAATGACTAAATCGGTACAAAATATGATAGTTTAGTGGCTAAATCGGGGCAATTTTTAATGGTTAAATCGGTAAAAAGAAAGTTTAGTGGCTAAATATTTATTAGTTAGTGTATAATCGTTTTGTTTTATGTTATTGTATTTTGTTTTATAAAAATTAAATATATTATTATGATTACATTATTATTTTTATCTGTATTCCAATATATAATTTAGGTTAATATTGAAAAAACTCTATTAACTTTCTTTATTTTAGTGATTAAGTCATTAATTTTTTTTGGGGAAAATGACATCAATTAGCTCTGAATTTTTGACTTTGTACACATTCATAGTGAACTTTTTTTTGTGCACATTTGGTAGTCAAAGTTTCAAAATTGTTTCAATTTGGTAGTTGGCGTACCTGTTAACCGGTTGTTTCCAGTTTCGATGCCTATGTGGACAATTTTTTAATGACGTGACTACTGCTTTTATATTATACCCGGTTTTATCTACATAGCAACCCGTTTTTTAAAATCAACCGGTTTTATTACCCAATTATAAACCCGGTTCATTTTTCATACGATCGACCCAACTTACGTTCTTAGGGCTCGTTCGTACGTACAGGGTTTAGGGCGATCTATTAGGCTCTAATACACTCATAATCGAAGTTCAATTCAGAAATTAGGGCTAACGATTGTTCAAGCATGCGTAGGGGGTTTTGTTTTCGTACCACCATTCCATTCGAGGATTGATTTACATTTAAGGTATGTAACTCTATTTCAACTCAGAAATTAGTGCTATTATAACCCTGTACGTACGAACGAGCCCTAAGAACGTAAGTTGGATCGATCGTATGGAAAATGAACCGGGTTTACAACCGGGTGATTTTAAAAAACGGGTTGTCACGTAGATAAAACCGGGTATAATATAAAAACGGATAGCCACGTCATTAAAAAATGTCCACGTAGGCATCGAAACCGGAAGCAACCGGTTAATAGGTACGCCAACTACCAAATTCGAACAATTTTGAAACTTTGATTACCAAATGTGCACAAAAAAGTTCACTACATAAATGTATACAAAGTCGAAAGTTCAGAGCTATTTGATGTCATTTTTCTTTTTTTTATTGTTTAAATTCCTAAGCTATATTTGTTTTATTCAAAAGTGTATATTTGACTTGTTTGACCGGTTACTAAACAAGTAATTTTAGTTTTTTACTTGATTAATGTTGGAGAAAACTCACCATTTTTTTCTTCATATTTTAGCGATTAAGTTTCTAAACTTTTTGTTTTATCAGTTGTATTTTACCAGCAATTCCAGTAATCGGTCAAAAACATATACTTTTGATTTGAAACTTCACGGCTTCATGCATAGTAATTGATGCGTTATTTTCCCGTTGCTTTCAAGAATTCATTTTTTAATTGTTGTATATAAAAAAATACATGACCTATTTTAGGGGCAAAATATCAATACTGCAGACCAACCTCTACAAAATTTTGTAATAACGGGACATTTTTGCATTTTCTTTGAAAAAATGGTTTTTTTTTTTTTGTTGCAAAAATGGGTTTTTTTTTGTTGCAAAAATGGGTTCATGCAATATGTGCCTCACATGGGGTGTAATCAAGTCGACTCGATTAAGCTCGAGCTTGAACTCGATAAAAATACTGGAGCTTGAAACTTGAATCGAGCTTGATCGAGCCTCATTTTTTAAACTTGAGTTCGATTCGATTAAGTACTCAACACTATCAAGCTCGGTTTGGCTCGACTTAAATATGTAACATTTGAAAAGTAAAATTTTTATTCTCAGCTTGATTCGATATGTTTGGCTCTACTCAAATATGTAATATTTTTCAAAACCGAGCTCGACTTGGTTAGACAAATTTAATTTATATAAGAGTGATAAACATGTAATCTTTATTGTGTTGAATGACAAAAATATAAATTTAAGCTCGCGAGCCCATCGAGTCTGTTATTTTGATATTTGAGCTCAACTCGATAAATATTCGAGTAGCTTGAGCTTGAGCTCGATTAATAACGAGTCGATCTCGAGTTTTTTTCGAGTCGACCTCAAGTAGTTCACGAGTTATTGTTTACACTACTTTATCCGTGGTCCATAAAAACCTCAAAACGATCTTAATTCTATAATTCTATTTAAAACCTTTTATCTTACATAAAAGTATTCTTTATACCTCTAACTTTTTATTTTTACGTTTGTAATACAAATTTTGTTTGTTATTGTTAACAAGTATATAATGCAATAAATAAATCAAAGAATTTTAAATTATAGAAAAACTCAAAGAATAATGAATTATTATTTTTAAATGCTCATAAAATCCAATAGCAATTTTTTTACGATAAATAAATGATACATTGTATTCTTTTCATCTATCTATATTCTATCATATTCTCGTACTAGTTTTTTAAGTTAAATAAATGTATGTTTTAATACTTAATTATTTAAAAAATGTATATAAATTTAAAATAATAACATACTAATATTAAATTTTTAACATACTAATATTATTTTCGATATAATTTGATCTTTTAATTTTATGTTGAAAATTATTTTTGTATATTCTTATTACAATAAACAAAACGTCATGTATTTTGGGTTTTGAAATATTTTTTTTGTTCTACACTTATTTAATAAATTTATAAACACATAATATATATATATATATATATATATATATATATATATATATATATATATATATATATATATATATATATATATATATATATATATATATAGGGATAATTGCGCAAAAAACCCTAAAGTTGGACCATTTTTGTGATTAAAACCCCTAACCATTTTTCGTTGCACAAAAAACCTCTAACCGTTAAAATCTTTTGAAATTAGGACATTACCGGTTATAATAGGTTGATATGCTTACATGGCACACACGTGGCGTCCACATGGCAAACCCGACTTACGTGGCGCCTACGTGGCACTACATATATAATTCTTATAGTGAATTTTTGCATAAAAAATCCCGAAATTGGTGACTTTTTCGATTAAAACCCTTAACTATTTTTTTATTCACCTCTAACCAACAATAATATTTACCTTTTCTCTTCTTCTCTACCTCCCGCAACTCCGATTACTCTATCCCCTCTTTATGTTCAGTGTTGTTTATTTTATGTATGTATGTTCGATTAACTTTTGCCGTTTAATTTTGAATTTTAACTTCAATTGTGCCGATTGAATCAATTTCATTTCGTGTTTTCGAGTTGCATTTTTAGCTTCAACTTTATGTTCAATTTCGTTTATTTATGTTCCATTTTAGCTTTCGAATATGATCAGACAGAGCAGTGAGGTTCGCTAGCCTAGAGGGTGGAGGTTTCATTGGGAATCGAATTTTATGTTTAATAAATAAAATTTTAATAAATATTCATGTCATTAAAATACAATCAGTGAAGACTCAATTTTAATTATCTTTATTGGTTGGAGGGTTTTTATCAAATGAAAATTGATTTGGGGTTTTAATTGAAAAAACTAAACAAGTTTGAGGTTTTTTACGCAAAAATCTATTTAAAATTTGTACACGTCATCAAGTTGCAACCGGCTAAACCGGTTGCAAGTCAGAATTTTTTAAAAAAACCTAAATTTACAAAGTTTTAACCGGTTGGAGGTTTTTTGTGCAATGAAAAATGATTGGGGGTTTTAATCGCAAAAACGATCCAACTTAGAGGTTTTTTGCGCAATATATATATATATATATATATATATATATATATATATATATATATATATATATACATATATATATATATATATATATATATATATATATCCTTAACTAGATATATTGATAAGTATTATTAAGATAATATTAGATGTATATGTAATTTAATTTAGGTTATATTGAAGTTCAAATTTTTTTAAATATATATATATATACATAGTGACAATATAATATTAAGATTTATTTAAATTAAATTTAGATTAGAATGATAATAAAAGTATGAAAAATCAAAATATGATACACTGAGAGAGCGTCATGTGTCAATTTTGTTGGAAAACCATGGATGAAACTAAATGAAATGAACTTGGAATCACCTGATTGTACTTTGTGATCGTGATTGAGTCACTTTCTTATAATAATTATTTGACCCAGTAGGTATCCAAATATTGTTACGAGATAAGCATAAGAAAATGTGTTAGACTTTACTGATAATTTTTTTTATATACTTCCATTAACCAACAAAATCAAGTGGATAATATAGATTAACTTCACATTCAACCAATTAAAGCGGTTGAAACCGTCATTATCATCTTAACAATGGTGATATCATAACAACACTAATGATAACAAACTTCACAAGGTTAATATCTTACCTTAACAACACCTAATGTTGTTAAAATAAAAACTCTATCTTAACAACACCAAGACTATTAATATAAGTCATATCAGTTAAAATAAGTAGTTGGATATTAACATTCTTTGTCTTAACAATTTAAGCTTAACATCAAACTTTCTCAATGAAGCTAACACACCAAGAAATACATTCTCACATCAAACCACTTTAGAAATTCATATTAATTAACTTGGTCAAGAAATACAGTGGAACCACCGCCAGGGGCTACGCCTTTTAGACCCCGCAAGGGGGCGCAACCCCTTGACCCCCGCTATAAAGTCCGGGTTCTGACTCTGGCCAACCTTATAGGAGTGTGCACTCCACACCTCCTAAACTCGTTCTAGTTCCAACCAAAGCCAATTAACTTGGTCAATGAATTACATTAAAATAACATTAAATTTTTGTCTTCTCTGGTATATATGAAGATTTTTAGACAGGATTACATCATCAACGTGAGTTTAAATGATGTGTAATACTTGGAAACCGGTTTTAACAATTAAAATTTATTCCACGTAGGTTATTTACCGGTCCACGTAGGATTAATAAACGGTTTCAACCGGTAACCAATTGATAAAACCTTGATTTACTGATTTTTAGTTAGTTCGGGGTCAATGAAAAATGGTTTGGGATTTTAATCACGAAAAACTGACAAGTTGTGGGTTTTTTTTTGCGTAATTATCCCTTTCATGTAAACTCTCTCCTTCCTTCCCAAATCCCAAACCTTTTGACCAACTATGATGATGATGATGATGATGATGATGATGATGATGATTGATGATGATGATGATGATGATGATGATGATGATGATGATGATGATGATGATGATGATGATGATGATGATGATGATGATGATGATGATGATGATGATGATGATGATGATGATGATGATGATGATGATGATGATGATGATGATGATGATGATGATGATGATGATGATGATGATGATGATGATGATGATGATGATGATGATGATGATGATGATGATGATGATGATGATGATGATGATGATGATGATGATGATGATGATAATAATAATAATAATAATAACAACAACAACAACAACGTCAACAACAACATCATCTATTAGTTAGGAGACTTGAATTTTATATATAAATTCTCTACGAAATCTTAACTTGTATCAATGTATATGTTAAAATTCAATTGTTTCGTTTTCTATCAATGGTGGAGAAAAAGAATTATAATAATCATATGATTATTGTATTTTCAAGTTTCATGATCTAAAAAGTCATTAATTTTATCCTCATTTCTGTTCTTTTCTATTCGAGTATCTCTGCCAGTCACAAACTGAATTGAAATACACCACCTTTTATGAAGTCGAATGTGTACCCGTCCGACCCAGGTGCCTTTGATCCTCCGCAAATCCAAGCTGCATTTTTTATATCCTCCATAGTAAACCAGACCTATAGAGATAACCGTCAGATTTATTTTTAAAATTATGATTTTTGGTTAATATTGAAAAAACTCCATCAAGGTTCTTCATCACGATTAAGTCTCTAAATTTTTTTTTAATATTGTTTAAGTCCTAAACTATTTTTGTCTTATTTAAAAGTGTATATTTGACTTGTTTGACCGTTTACCAAACATATAACCTTAGTTTTTTAACTTGATTAATGTTGAAAAGAACCACTATCTTCCATATCATAACGATTAAGCCACTAAACGTTTTGTTTTATTAGTTGTATTTTACCGTTAATCCAATAGCCGGTCAAAGATATATAATTTTGAATAAAACAAAAATATTTTAAGGACGTAAACAATTGATTGAATTATTTTAATATTAGCCCTATGATTTTTTAATATTAAAATATTTAATTATTTTTTATTAGTGTATAATCGTTTTGTTTTATGTCATTGTATTTTGTTTTATAAAAATTAAATATATTATTATGATTACATTATTATTTTTATCTGTATTTTAATATATAATTTAGGGTTAATATTGAAAAAACTCCATTAACTTTTTTTATTTTCGTGATTAAGTCATTAATTTTTTTTCTTATTGTTTAAGTTCCTAAGTTATCTTTGTTTTATTCAAAAGTGTATATTTACTTGTTTGACCGGTTACTAAACAAGTAATTTTAGTTTTCTACTTGATTAATGTTGGAGAAAACTCACCATTTTTTTCTTCATATTTTAGCGATTAAGTTCCTAAACTTTTTGTTTTATAAGTTGTATTTTACCAGCAATTCGGTAACCGGTCAAAAACATACACTTTTGATTTGAAACTTCATGCCTATTTGATGCGTTATTTTTTTTCCCTTGCTTTCAAGAATTCTTTTTTTTTTTAATTGTTGTATATAAAAAGTACATGACATTTTTTAGGGGCAAAATATCAGTTCTGCAGCTTAACCTCTACATAATTTTGTAATAATGGGGCATTTTTGCTTATTCTTTGAAAAAATGGGTATTTTTTTCTTTTTGCAAAAATGGGTTCATGCAATATGTGCCTCACATGGGGTGTAATCGAGTCGACTCGATCAAGCTAGAGCTTAAACTCGATAATGATACTGGAACTTGGAAACTCGACTCGACCTCGATCGAGCCTCATTTTTTAAACTCGAGTTCGATTCGATTAAGTATTCAACACTATCAAGCTCGGCTCGACTTAAATGTGTAACATTTGAAAAGTAAAAATTTTATTCTCAGCTTGGTCGATATGTTTGGCTCTACTCGAATACGTAATATTTTTCAAAATCGAGCTCAACTTGGTTAGACAAATTTAATTTATATAAAAGTGATAAACATGTAATTAATATTTATTGTGTTGAATGATAAAAATAAAAATTTAATCTCGATTAAGCTCGCGAGCCTATCGAGTCCGTTATTTTGATATTTGAGCTCAACTCGATAAATACTCGAGTAGCTTGAGCTCGAGCTCGGCTCGATTAATAACGAGTCGATCTAGACTTTTTTTCGAGTCAACCTCAAGTAGTTCAAGAGTTATCTCGTCTCGTTTGCATTACTGTGTCCGTGGTCCATAAAAACCTTAAAACGATCTTAATTTCTATATTTCTATTTAACACCTTTTATCTTATATAAAAGTATTCTTTATACCTCTAACTTTTTATTTTTATGTTTATAATACAAAATTTTTTGTTATTGTTAACTAGTATATAATTCAATTAATAAATCAAAGAATTTTAAAATTTAGAAAAACTCAAAGAATAATGAATTATTATTTTTAAATGCTCATAAAATCCAATAGCAATTTTTACGATAAATAAATGATACATTTATTCTTTTCAAGTTTTCATCTATCTGTTCTATCATATTCTCGTACTGGTTTATTAACTTATGTAATAAATGTATGTTTAAATACAAATTATTTAAAAATTGTATATAAATTTAAAATAATAACATACAAATATTAAAATTTTAAACAATACAAGACACATGTGTGTATGAAAGAGAGAGAGAGAGAGAATAGTAACTATTCTTTAATCATTCTTTAAAGTTTTTATTTTCGATATAATTTGATCTTTTAATTTTATGTTGAAAATAATTTTTGTATATTTTTATTACAATAAACAAAATGTCATTATTTTGGGTTTTAAAATATTTTTTTGTTCTATATTTATTTAATAAATTTATAAACGTATAAAGTATATATATATATCCTTAATTAGATATATTGAGAAGTATTCTTAAGATAATATTTAGATGTATATGTAATTTAATTTAGATTATATTGAAGTTCAAATATTATATATATATATATATATATATATATATATATATATATATATATATATATATATATATATATATATATAGAATATGGTTCGTGTGAGTACCTAAAAAATGCAGAGTACCGTGAGTACCTGTGAACACACGGGTTTAAGATGTGAACATGCTTCGAAAAAAAGTTTTTTTTTTGTAATTTTTTTTCATATTAATTTAGATACAAATAATATAAGCCTATTCGTAAAAGATTACACACATTCACACTTTCTACCCTCTTAAAAGTCATGTGAACGTGAAAAAATTCATGTGAACATGCTTAGCTGTGAACATACGTTCACAACAGTGCAGTTCATGTGAACTTGCACGTTTCACATAGTTCTAGTGTGTGTTTAGGTGTGATTTTTTGCAAGTAGTCTTATATTATTAATTTAAACATGATTATGAAAAAAAATTTCAAAAAAAATGGTTTTAAGCGAGGTACCTCCGGTACTCCGCAAAACTAGTGGTACTCATTTGAACCCAAATCTATATATATATATATATATATATATATATATATATATATATATATATATATATATATATATATACTAGTTTATTACCCACGTATTACGCGGATATTTTTAATATATATAAAATATAATAAATAATAAGATAAAGATATAAATATTATTTTTTAAACAAAAGTATATAAGATGATATTATTATTTATTATAACCTATTAATTTTGTATATTTCTAAATATATATGAAGAGTAATTATTTTCTTATATAGTTTTTTAAACTTTTATTATATTATCTTATAATTAAGAAGTTAGTAGAATATTAAATTTTGTTTGATTTGATTTGATTTTAAAAGTGGATTATATTAGATTTGGATAGATTTAATTAATATGTTAGTAGAGTATTAGATTTTGTTTGATTTGATTTGATTTGAATTTAAAAGTGGATTATATTAGATTTGGATAGATTTGATTTAAATTTCTTTATTATTTTTAAAATCTATAAATGCCACGTGTCGATTCATGGTGACGACACGTGACTTCACCAGAAATGAGTATAGTTACTCTTTTAATAGTATACTAGTTTATTAGCCGCGTATTACGCGAATATTTTTAGTATATATAAAATATAATAAATTAAAAGGTAAAAATATAAATATTATATTTGAACAAATATATATAATACTATTTATTATAACCTATTAATTTTGTATAATTCTACACACACATGAATAGTATTTATTTTTTAAAATATTTTAAACTTTATCATATTATATTATAAGTAATAAGTTATTAGAGTATTAGATTTTGTTGGATTTGATTTGATTTGAATTTAAAAGTAGATATATGGATAGATATATGTTAAATTTATTTATTATTTTTTAAAACTATAAATGTCACGTGTCGATTCATGGCGATGACACGTGGCTTCATGAGAGTTGAGTATCGTTACTCTTTTAATAGTATAGATAGAATAGATAATATATATATATATATATATATATATATATATATATATATATATATATATATATATATATATATATATAGGGTTGGGATCATTGCAGAACCTTAATTTAGTGCAGAACTATAGAACCAATCTAAACCATTGGATTATTATATAACACCAGGGATAAGATGGTAATTATGCAATTAACATTGAATTAATAGTAGTCTACCAAGTTTGACTGCCCACTTTGACCATTTTGACCCTTTTAATATCGAAGGTATATGCAGTGTTGAATGTGTGAAATAAACTGTAATTCGACATTGAATGATCTCTATATAATATATTGAATGGAGGTCTAGGTAAAAAAAATTTTACGAAAAATAAACACGTAAAATTTTTTAGAAAAAAATATATCATTACTTTTCTCATTAAATCAACCAACTTTTGACTACTAATTTTGACCATTATTTTGGTTCTGTTAAATTTGAATGTACATGCAGTGTTGCATCGACGTTGGATATATGACATCAAAT
The DNA here is from genome assembly GCA_020465985.1 of Centrapalus pauciflorus. Classification (NCBI taxonomy): domain Eukaryota; kingdom Viridiplantae; phylum Streptophyta; class Magnoliopsida; order Asterales; family Asteraceae; genus Centrapalus; species Centrapalus pauciflorus. The sequence continues at coordinate 238,367 of JAANYP010006670.1, forward strand.
GTTCATTCGACATTGAATTATATCGGTCATGCTACATTGCATCGTGGTCTGTGTAATTTTTTTTTACGAAAAATAAACACGTAAAATTTTTTTGAAAAAAATATGTCATTACTGTTCTCATTAAATCAACCAACTTTTGACTACTAATTTTGACCATTATTTTGGTTTTGTTAATTTTGAATGTACATGCAGTGTTGCATCGACGTTGAATTATATCGGTCATGCTACATTACATCGTCGTCTGGATAATTTTTTTTGCGAAAAATAAACGCGTAAATTTTTTTTGAAAAAAATATGTCATTACTGTTCTCATTAAATCAACCAACTTTTGATAAACTAATTTTGACCATTATTTTGGTTCTGTTAATTTTGAATGTACATGCAGTGTTGCATCGACGTTTTATTATATCGGTCATGCTACATTGCATCGTGGTCTGTGTAATTTTTTTTATACGAAAAATAAACGCGTAAAATTTTTTCGAAAAAAATATGTCATTACTGTTCTCATTAAATCAACCAAATTTTGACTACTAATTTTGACAATTATTTTGGTTCTGTTAATTTTGAATGTACATGCAGTGTTGCATCGACGTTGAATATACGATATCAAGTGTTCATTCGACATTGAATGATACCGGCCATGCTACATTGCATCGTGGTCTGAGTAATTTTTTTTTTACGAAAAATAAACACGTAAAATTTTTTCGAAAAAATATATCATGACCGGTCTCGTTTTAAAGAGTATAAAATTCTCGTTTTTATGGTGTAATTTTTTTGATTTAACAATTAATCATATTAATGTTATTTTAATTTAAAGAAAAAGGATATTTATTTACTAATGCCAATATTTTTGCTATTTTCAATCTATTCCATTTTTACCCCAGAATTAAATAATCACTAATGTCAATTTTTTTTTTTTCACTAATTCCAAACTTTATGATTTTAATCAAGAACATTAGATTAATCTAATCTATGGACGATATTGGTTCTACGGTTCTACACTAAATTTAGGTTATGCAATGATCACATCTATATATATATATATATCGACTATAATATTTAGATTTATTTAAATTTAATTTAGATTAGAATGATAATAAAAGTACGAAAAATCAAATGTGATACATCGAGAGAACGTCGTGTGACAATTTTGTTGGAAAACCATGGATGAAACCAAAGGGAACGAACTTGGAATCACTTGGATGTTCTTTGTGATCATGATTGACTCACTTTTCTGTAACAACTATTTGTCCCAGTATGTATCCAAATATTGTTACGAGATAATCACAAAAAAATGCGTTAGACTTGACTGATAATTTTATTTTTATATACTTCAATTAACCAACGAAATCAAGTGGATAATATAAATTAACTTCTCATTCAACCAATTAAAGCGGTTGAAAATGCCATTATCTTAACAATGGTGATATCTTAACAACACTAAAGCTGTTAAGATAACAAATTTCACAAGATTAATGTCTTACCTTAACAACACTTAATGTTATTAAGATAAAAACTCTATCTCAACAACACCAGCAAGACTGTTAAGATAACAGTATCAAGACTGTTAACATATTAATGTTCAAGCTGTTAAGATAAGTCATATCAAGACTGTTAAGATAAATAGTTACATCTTAACATTCTTTGTCTTAACTAGGGGTGAGCTCGGTACCGTACCGAACCGAACCGGTACCGAAACCGAAAATACCGAAACCGAATTATTAGTTTTGGAAGAACTGAATACCGAACCGTATAACTTTATATGGTGCCGGTTCGGTACCGAATACCGAATTTTAGCTAATTTAAGAACCGAATACCGAACCGAAAGCACCGAATACCGAATTTTAGCTAATTTAAAAACCGAATACCGAACCGAATATATTAATTCGGTATCGGTCGGTACCGGTACCGGTTCGGGTTCGGGAAATGGTACCCGTCGCTCACCCCTAGTCTTAACAATCTAAACTTAACATCAAACTTTCTCAATGAAGTTAACACACCAAAAAATACATTCTCACATCAAACCACTTTAGAAATTCGTTTTAACTTGGTTAAGAAATACAGTGGAACCACCGCTAGCCCGCTAGGGGCTCCGCCCCTGGGACCCCGCAAGGGGGCGCAACACCTTGACCCCTCTATAAAGCCTGAGTTTTGACTCTGGCCAACCTTACAGGAGTGTGCACTCCACACCTCCTAAACTCGTTCTACTCCCAACCAAAGCCATATTTAACTTGGTCAATGAATTACACTAAAATAACAATAAAATTTTGTCCTTCTGTAAAGATTTTTTTATTTTATTTCTTTTCTCCCAGTTTTTTCTCTTATTATATTATATTTAATAAATTCAAAAGCAAGATTTAATAAAATTATAATAAAACAACAACGCAGTATCTATTGCACTTAATTTTAAATGGAGGACTCGTATATTATGTAGTTTTTGAGTAAGTGGCTTACAATATAATTTACTTACTGTAGTTTTCTACTCTGTTAAGATTTATTTTTAAAACAAAAGGAAAAAATAAATTTATAATCAAACTTTTAAGATAACATCTTGACATAAAAGTGAGAAATAGTAGTTTATGAAAATTAATATGTTTAAATACATAGCTGCGGTAGCAGGTACTACGAGCCCTCTGTCCCACGCATTTAACCGGCCTCCCTTTTCTTCTCGGCCTCTGAAGGCTGCGGCCTTAAATTACCATTCTGATAACAATTTTCATCAGCATGACCCGCAAGTAATCAACTAAAAATATAAATACATAAATTGTATTTATAGATCTATTAAAATTTTGCTTTTGGGTTTTGTCTAACATAAGATAATTTATAATTATTGAAATAAAAAAGAATAAAATAAAAATAAATCATGCGAATATAATAAAAAGAAGAAAAACTAAATTGGCCATCAATTTATGCATATATATAGGGTTTAATATGAAAAAAAACCAACATGTTTTCATATTTTTTGCGATTTAGTCCATCCGTGTTAGTTTTCCTCAGAAAGTCCTCAAGTTATTGTTTTCAATCCGGTATTCGGAAAAGTTTTGTTTTTTTTTTCATGATCAACCCTGACTTTTTCCACAAAAAACCAACATACTTTCACTATTTTCTCCGAAAAGTCCACAAACTTGAAGACTTTTTTGAAAAAATAAAGAAAAATTCCAAAAATCACAAACAATTATATAACTTAAGAATTTTATTGGTAAAAAATAACACGGAGGGACTAAACCATAAAAACATGAAAAATATGTTGGTTTTTTTATATTAAACCCATAAATATATTGCTAAAAAAGTAAAAAGCAATTAGTTTATGAGTTTTTAGAAAAAGAATTTAAACTCATTATTTTTTGAGTTTTTCTAAATTTTAAAATTTATTGATTTATCACATAATATGATAAAATATTGAAATTAAAATCCCATTTTTGAGTTTTATTTCGGCCAATTTTCCAAAAGAAAAATAGTAAACGACATTTTTCGTCCTTTTGGTTTGATGGTTTACCCAGATTCAGTCCCTCAACCTTAATAAGGCTAAAGTTCATCCCGATTTTGCTAATTTTGTCTACTTTTAGTCCATCATCCGTTAAACTTAACGACACAACCGTTAAATTTGTAATTATATTATTTATAGATATACTTAATTCATTATAAACACACTTATTTTATTTATAAATATACTTATGTTTTAATATTTTATTTACATTTACTATTGTTCGTATTTTATTTAAAATTTAATTTTTTTAATTAAAATTTTATATTTTCATTACTAATTTATTTAATGTTCATCTTCTTAATTGATTTTAATTTTTATAATATTATTGTTGACATTTAAATATGTAATTTTTGTTAGTTGTGTTTATGTAAATATAATATCGTCGATATTTTTTCTCTCCAATGCTACTATTTCTTCAAGTATCTTCCAACCTAATCAATCATCGACAAACAAATTATATACATCTGTGAATATGTCTTGGATATATATATATATATATATATATATATATATATATATATATATATATATATATATATATATATATTAAAAAATTATTTTAGGATGTGCAAAAAAGATCAAACCAAAACCAAAAAAACTAAATCGAAATAACAAAATAGTGACATTGGAGGGGAAAATTATCGACGATATTATATTTACATAAACACAACTAATAAAAATTACATATATAAATGTCTACAATAATATTATAAAAATTAAAATTAATAAAGAAGATAAACTTTAAATAAATTAGTAAAAAAATATAAAATTTTAATTAAAATAAAAGTTAAATTTTAAATAAAATAAGAACAATAGTAAATGTAAATAAAATATTAAAACATAAGTATATTTATAAATAAAATAAATGTGTTTATAATGAATTAAACATATCTAAAATAATATAATTATAAAGATAAATAAAATAAAATAAATATTGGACTATAAACAGGTAAATAATAAAACCATAAGAACTAAAAGCGTCACAGTAAAAATGGTAAAAATGTCATTCTTACAAATTTAACGGTTGTATCGTGAAGTTTAACGGATGGGGGACTAAAAGTGGACAAATTTTGCAAAATATGGATGAAATTTGACCTTAATAAGGTTGAGTGACTGGATCCGGACAAACCATCAAACTACAATGATGGAAAATGTCTTTTACTCAAAGAAAAATAAACAAACCCTTTTTTGCAAATAAGAGGCCAAAAATGGCCATTTGTACAAATTTATATTTCCAGCATCTTTTCTCCTTCATCGTTTGCAAAAATGGATTGTCCTATAAATATGGTTTCATATATTTTCCTTTTAAGAGGATGGATGATCGATCTATATGAAGAATAACATCTATAAAGGTACGCATGCTTATCTATTAAATATTTTGTCAAAAGTATTAGTCTAATAAAATCTTGGCTCTCCAAATCTTTTTTATATATATTTTTAAAACTTTAAGTGTTATCCATAGTTATTAATTTATTAATATCTGATTAAAAGATATTACATCTGTTATAATTTTTATGCATCATAATATTTTTATCAGCTTACCTTATTTTCATGTAGTTATATTTTTATAATGGCAAATCCTGATCCCTTCAATCTACGACCTACAAACATCAGTTTTATGGATCTTCTTCAGAGTGTTACACCCACCTCCTCCAACATACCAGTCGTGCCCAATAATGATAGATTTGAGGTGGATAATGACATAGGTTTTGATGAATGCAACTCACAATGTAGTGAAGATAATAGTAAGTCAATGAGCGATGCTGGGGATGACTCTGATGATATGAGTGAAGTCCCAGTTCAATCGTACACTCCAGGAGTAATTAATTTTATGAGTGACGTTGGTAACATAGAAAATGATGGCATGGGAGATGACGAAGACGCCGTTCATCTAGATTACTGGAGTGCGATTGAAAACAAAATTCGGTTAGGGATGCAATTTGAAAGCAAGGTGCAAGTAAAAAAGGCAGTAACACTTTGGTCGATTGCACAAAATAGGGAGTTTGAGGTTCTTGAAAGTAAAAGTAGCAAATGGATAGCACAATGTAAGAGTGTCAAACGTGACAAAGCAAAAAGTTCTATTAATGGTCAACATACACCAAGTTGTAAATGGTATGTCCGTGCAATTAAAAAGAAAAATCATCATATGTGGCAAATTACACGTTGGGTGGATGCACACAACTGCTTTGGATCCTGCATTGGCAACAACAATAGAAATTTGAACTCGGTAACTATTGCCTCCTACATCTTGCACTCGATTGAAAAAGATGTTGCTTACCCGGTGAAAAAAATTCAAGCACTAATAAAAAATAATTTGAATGTTGACATTTCTTATTGGAAGGCATGGCACGGTAGAAGAAAAGCCATAGAGACTCTTTACGGAAGTTGGGAGAGTAACTTTGATGTATTGCCTAAGTACATTGCCGCTTTGGAGGCTTCAAATCCTGATACAATTGTGAAGTGGTTTCATAAACCAAATAGCTCATCAAATATTGTGACATTCAAATATATTTTTTGGGCATTTGGTCCTGCTATTAAGGCATTCCATCTATGTGCACCTATTCTTTGTGTCGGTGCTACTCATTTAAAGGGTTCATACACGGGAAAGATGCTTATTGCTGTTACGAAAGATGCAAACAATAATATATTGCCGGTTGCATATGGCATTGTTGATGAGGAGACTACACACAGTTGGTGTTGGTTTTTTCACCAGTTTAGGCATCTTGTTGCACATGACAAACAACTATGTGTTATTTCAGACAGACATAAAGGCATAATTCATGCGATGGAAAATCTGGATGAATGGAAAGAGCCATTTGCATACCATCGTTTTTGCCTCCGACACATCAGAAGTCATTTCATGAAAAGGTACAAGATCTTGAGCCTCAAAAGGTTTTGTTGAGCCATTGGCAGCACCACACAAGAAAGGAAATTCATTAGATATAGAAGTGAAATAAAAGCAATCAATCCTGAAGCATGGCAGTATCTTAAACAAATTGATAAAAGTCGATGGTGTCTTTTATTTGATGGAAATCATCGGTGGGGTTGCTTAACGACAAATATATCTGAGACTATGAAGAACGCGCTGCTTGGAGCTAGACAACTACCAATTAAGGCTTGTATTGACCTTACCTTCAATAGAACTGTGCAACTTTTTAAAAAGCGCAGTGACCTGGCAACGAACTGCAGTACACCTTTACCATGTCGCATGTGGCATCGGTTTAATAGCCGTGACATGTGTTCAAAAAGTCATCTCATATCCGAGATCAACCACAATGAAGGTGTCTACAAAATTATCACCAAAGTACTAATAAATGATATCGTTGGAAAGTCACACACGGTCCACTACCTTCAACATTCTTGCACTTGTGGTAAGTGGCAAATGGAAAGATTTCCATGTTCTCATGCTCTTGCAGTTTGTCGTGTAAGAGGGGATAATCCTCTTACAATCATCAATGTTGTGTACACTACTATGACGTATCAACAACAATATCTTTCCAATTTTGCACCACTTTCACACATTGATAATTGGTTGGACTCGAGTTGGAAGATTCAAGCTGATTACTCAAAACTTTCTATTGTAAGAGGAAGGAAGCACACAAATTGAATGGATATTCGTCGTCTTGCAGAGGCATCGAGTTGATTAGGCTACTAATGTATTAAGAGATATTGTATGACTTTTATGTAATGTCTTAAATTAGTATTTAATTTTAAATGAATGTTTTTGTTCTTTTTAATTTCTTGAAATCATACTCTTCTTTATTGCATTAGACGACACACTGCTCCTTAAGTATCATGACAACAATTTAGAACCTTCACCTACCTTGGCCTTTCAATTTGATTTTAAAACCAAATTGATTTTTTGTTATCAAAATACTATCCCATTAAACAATTATATACAAAAATTACATACTTTTAAATAAAAACGATAAAAAAAAAGATGTTGATCACAAAACCTTTTAAGAACATAAAACTACATAAACTAGTGTAATACCCATACTGGATAATGGTTTTTTAATAGTTTTGTTCAAAATAATAATACTACGAAATTAAAACATAGAATTTACATAAAAAGAAAAATCTCAATGAAGAACTAAACTAAATCATGATTAACATTTATCTGAAACCCATTATGAAAATGAATTCATGTCAAAAACAATAAGTCATAACTTATAAACTTTAAATCAAATTCTTATAATCGAATATTTTAAGGAAAAATATATAAGAATGTAAATATATGCAATATTTTATTTATACTATATTATAAAGTATATTTAATGTTAAAACTTCTTAAAATTCATAGTTTCCGATTCTGGAAACTTTAAAACTAAACGTAAGAGGTCAGTGGCGGACCCAGGATTGTCGGTTGCAGGTGGCACAAATTTGATTCGTGTTTTCGATTTTACAAATTTATTAATTAGATTGGTCGGGTCGGGTTAACAACCGATAATATTAATTGAAATTTGTTTAAAATTTGGGATTGAATTGAATAAAATTAATGGTATCGAGTTTGATGAAATGAACCAAAATAATTAATAATAATGGCTTATTTGGTATTTAATTTACGGTGTTATATTATTAATTCATTGTTTTTTATTTGTTACATTAAATTATAAATAATTATGCTACAAATTTATTTATTTGATTGAAGATTATAATAATTTTTTATTAAATTATTCTAATTATCTTTAATATTTAAAAAACACGATTGCACGTTCAAAAAACCACCGGTGTTGCACATAAAAAACGTAAAAAATTATCATACGTAATAAAATTATTGGCGGAAGGACCGGTGGCACGTGCCATCCCCCAGTTCCACTTGGGTCCGCCCCTGAGAGGTTTACTATATCCACAACAAATTGTCTGAATCTGTGGCATCTTGGATTGTTGTGAAGATCAGCGTGAAGAAGTACCGTTGGAGTCTCATTATACTGTGGTTATAGTACGAGTATGTTTGACAAGATTAGTTTTTAGCTGAAACTATTAACCGGAACTTTTATTAATATATACATGTTTGGCATCGTAGCTTGAACTAGAGTTTTTAAGTGTAAAATAACATATAAGTAGAGGTGTGCAAAATAAACGAACCTGAAAATAACCACCCGAACCGAACCTTAAACGGGTTATTCGGTTTAAATGGTATTCGAATAAGAAATTCGATTCGATTTACAGGTAGGATTTATGTTTATTCGGGTACCCAAATAATTCGAATAACCCGTTTAATATATATTTGTCATTTTGCAGATTTGTTTATAATCCTAATTAGAATTGTTTATATATAAAATGTAAAGATCCAAATACCAATTTTAATACCCAAACCATTTAACCCAACCTATGTAATTCGTTTAAACTACTGTGTATACGATTCCGTTTTTAATACCAAAACCGAATAACCTATTTAACCCAAACCGAGTAACTTGATACCTATTTAACCTGAAACAAATTAACCCGTTCTATTATTTGGTTCGGGTTCGACTAGCTAACCCAGTTCCTCAAACCCAAACCGTATAACCCAATACTCTTTTAACTCGCCCGAATAACCCCCTACGTATAACGACTAATAGATTTTTCAAAATATATTCTTAAAAAATAATATAAATGATATATTTATAATTTTATTTCCATAAGCTCAACTGCTCAAGCTCATTACAAAATTATTTGGATTTGATTCTCATTTAAAAGCTTATGATTTTCATAATCTGATGGGAATTAGAAATGTCACCCAAATGCAGCTTGTGAGCTTGAGCTTTTGAAAACTAAAAGCTAAAGCTCTTATAAGCTCCCATAAACTGCGTGTCAACTACAACCATCAGAGCTTGCCCTGGTGGCTACCAAGTTTCCATAAGGGGCTTGGGGAGGGTTGTAACCCGGGTTCGATCATCACTTTTGGCGGATTTTGGGGTTCTTTTCCCTTCAGGTGAACTAATCTAACTTTGGAGATTTTAATCTAACTAGGAGATTATGGTATGGATCAAACCGGGATTTGTCGGCACTTGGGACTAGGCGATAACCACCACACCAGCCGTTAAAAAAAAAAAATACAACCAATATATAAATAATCATTGCAAGGAGCCAAGCATCATTAAATGATGATTACTCATTATATTTACATAATTCTCATTTACTATTTATATTAACGAATTAATATAATAACGCAACATCACTCACTTTTTCAATTTTATATTACAAAATTTTCAAATTTTAAATTTTAAATTTTATACATGAAATATAAAATGTATATTAAATAAATATTTATTAAATGGTATCAATTTTAGTTGTTATAATTTTATGAGTAGAATACAACTTATGATTATATAATCTATCTATATACTATATGTAACATCCCTATTTTTATACGAGAGAGGACGAATATTAAATTAGACTTTAAACTTGAATCTAATTTAATATAAATTTTCGTTGAAAATCAAAAAAAAAAAAAAAAGAAAAAGAAAAAGAAAAAGAAAAGGTAAAAGCATGTTGCTAAAACTGTACTATTATATTTTATTTTATGTAAAGTTTATCTTACATTGACTAAATGAAATTGATGCATCACCATTTTGGCAAAGTTGACTTTTCCACCACTTTCTTTCCTTTTGTCAATATTCTTCACTTCAATATTTTATTAACACTTTTCTGGCAATTCAAAAATCCAAACTACTCAGTTAAAAATTTGTAGAATGCAAGTTTCTCTTTTGAAACTTTAAGTAAGGGTTTAAGCAAGCAATCTCCATTTTCATTATCATCTTCAAATATCCATCTTCATCCTTAAGGTACAAATTCAACCCAATGCTCAAATCTTGTATGTATATTTCTTTTACGCTGGAATCCTTAAAATATGTGTTATTAGAAAGTTTTAAATCTGAAATTTTAACTTTCACATTTAATGATCCATACCCTTTCCTTTTGTTATATTTTAAAGTTCTTGAGCATATTTCAATGGTGGTTTTAGTGGGTTTTATGTATTAGGTTAAAACCCATATAAAAATGATTTCAATACATTTGAAAACTCTAAAAGATTGATTTGTGATTATTAAATATTAAATCTAGAATTTTTGAGTTAATTCCAAGAACTTTGGAGGTTTAATAAAATGTAAAACAAAAGAATAGATATTTAGAGAGTATTGATGGTTTTAAAGATTTGAGTGTATCACCGGAGGGGAGGCCGGCGACGGCGCCGCCGTTGGACTGCCGGCGGCGGCAGCGAGAAAGGAGAAACGGGCGGGCAGCGGCTCCTATCTGTTTCGCCCTCTAATCCTTTTCACATATTATCAACAGAAAATGAAGGAGAGTTGTCGTGGGTGTGTGATGGACGGATGGCTGCCATCTCCGGTCGCCGGCGCGGCGGCGAGAAGCAGCGGAGCTGCTGCAGGCGTGGGGTTGCCCACCTCCACTGTCTGTTCCTTTCTCCTCCTTGTCGCACACCTATGCAGAAATAAGAAATGAAAAGGGGTTTGGGCACCTTGTCTGTCTTTTTCTTTTTTTTTTTTTTGCAGCAACCAATTAATTATTTAAGGGATTTCTTGATTTTCCTTCCCTACTTTGCAGCAACTACAATTTTAAATAAATGGGGTTGGTCCATAAATTAGTGGGTTTTTATTATATTTAGCAAAAGTTGTTTGGTTATGTAATGGGTGTTAAGATATGTATTATGTGGGCTACCAACTAAATACAATTTGGGCCTTAGAGTGGGTAATGAATTAAACTAATTGAACCAAAATTTTACGTTTTGGGCTAGTGCTTAGTTAATTCTTGGGTCTGGTTTTTTTTTAAAGTTAAATTATCGTTTTAATACTATGGATAAATATCTTAACAAGAAAATATGATACTAAATTAAAGGGTAATTATTCAAACAATAAATTAAAGTTAATTAATTTAAATAATCATAATAGGTTCGAGACCTGTAATTATAGGGGCTAAATAACCTAAAGCTTAAAGTTTAATTGATTTTAAAGATTTTGTCACATAAATAGATATTTATCGATTTAGTCTCCGAACATTTGAATTTTAGGCCAATCGAGGATCATAGTTTTAGACGAATTAAATAGTAACAATCAAGCGATGTACTTTTATTATCAGGTTGGTAGCCGGGTGTGGTGAGTTCAGATATCTCTGTTGGCCATATTTATCTTGACCGAGCTTCAAAGAGCCAATTTTGGCAGTACTGTGAGTAACAGATTTATCTGCATGATCAGTTATATGTGATTATGTATATTTGTTATATTCGCTTCAATTGTAACACCCTACCATGTTACTATCGTTTTCATGATTATGTCGATCACACGATATATTTATCCTACCCATCTGTTAGAAATCTATGCCTATGTGTAAGCGTGAATTCCCTGTATGCATACTTGTACTATACGACGTGGATTTTGGCGCCGACGCTACTGTGTGTAGGCCAGGTCGGTTAGCCCTAAGTTTTTGGTTAAACCCGCACCAGCTCGGATGAGGGGTGCAGCGCCAGCTCGGATGAGGGGCGTGAACGGTTTAATCAGCACCAGCTCGGATGAGGGGTGCGGCGTCAGCTCGTATGAGGGGCGCGTAGGAATTATTGAACTCATACTTCATTTCTATTCATGCATATTTACATATGTACTTTTATGCTTTTAAATCTTGTTACTCTCTGGGCGACGGCTTACCCCGGTTATGGGGACTTATATTTCAGGTGGAGCGGATAAGGGTAAGGCTCCAGTTTGAGACCATTGATTTTGTTGACTGAGACGCTGGCATTTCTGTGTATTGCCTTTTTAGGGTCGGGTAGAACCCTAGATGTATTGATAGGTAAACTTAAACTTATTTAGCGTACTCTGGTTGATGTAATTTATTATTATGGATGGTTGTTTATTTATCGAGGTATGAATTTAGAAAAATTTAAATTATCCCGTATTTTTGAGGTATATTGTATGAGATTCGTGGGAATTTAGTTTTAAAATATTCGGTCCTTTCAATATGGTATCAGAGCAATGGTTTAAGTGAATTAGGTACCATTAGGTGCTTAGTCTTAAACCGTAGGATTGCGTGATTACTATAGAATAGGTTATGATCTATACGGGATAATGACTTTTAGGAACTGATGCGAGTGTCGTTAACCCGTCAAAAATACCACTAAATACCTTAGAAGCTAGGGTAAGTAGGGGTCGTATCCACAGAGAGCGAGAGGTTAATTGCACGTATTTAAGCGATTAGCATTGCAAAGTAAGTAACTTAGAAAGATTGAGTGGTTTGTAAAAAGGTGATTGCTTGATTTATAAAACTAATTACTTGCGAATTTTGTGAAAAGAAAACTTAAGAAGATTGTTTGATTGAATAAAGTACTAAGATAACCATTCCCGGATTCCACACCTCGCTTTGTGTTTAATTTATAAAAACGATTTGAAGATTACATAGACATAATCTTCGTTAGAATTATTATTAAAACCATTACGTGATCTTGGGCATAGCGCGTGACACGTTTGATTACTCGTCTTAATTAAATAATTAACTCGGCACGAATAATAAAATGTCTACGAACTATCTTGCGAAACGCAACAACAAAATAATAATCATTCGTTTACAATCACAATATAAATAATAAAAACCATGCAAACTTAAAGTAATCGTTCATAAAGTAAAACTTAGCGATGTGCTTCCTCCGAGAATGATTATGGTGAGCTTAGCCGGACATAGTTGATGCAACGTTCAAGAGTTGTTGATCCATCACCGTAGCTCGACTCGTGTGTTCTTCGTACGTGTTTTCGCTCAAACAGGGTTCTTTTCCTTAGCCTTCTCCTCCAAAAAACGATGATGAACTCTGAGATATGCATTGGTATTTATAGGAAAAGCTAGGAAAACCCTAAAAACGGCCGTCTAATAATTTAATGGGCTGGGCGCAGCCGTAGGCGCAGGCCTGCGCCCCCCTCTGCGCCCCTCTGTGAAATCCGTATTTTTGTGAATTAATTTCTTCTGTCGAGCACTCGGTCTGGGCGCAGGGCTGCGCCCCTCTCTGCGCCTGGCTCTGAAATTTCGTCCTTTTTCATCATTTTAAACCGGATTTTGTTTCCCTGCATAGGCACAGAATTTATTCAATAGCGGCACATTCTATAACACTTTTGCATTAAAAACAACTCTTTTACGCTTAATAAACATGGTAAATTATAACCCGATCTAACTTCCCCAACTTAATTCTTGATCGTCCCGAGCAAGCAACGAAAATCAGATTTTTTTAAAACATCGGGTTTATCAAGCGTACAAAACATAATTAACTCATTTAAACAAGCACTAGCCTTCATAGATGTGTTGAAACTCGCAGACACGAACAGAATTTAATTCAGATATATCGTGATGTTTCTCGGATAGTTGTTCAAAAATTCCTCACCACTATTATCCTTTTAGCTCAAGGTTACAGAATTGAATTTACGTGGGTCACTGGACCATCTTTTTCCTCGATGCATGACTTGAGCTACTAATTTTTTTCTTTTTGTTCTTTTCATGCAATGTCTATGTTTTTCGTTCAAGTTTACTATGACTTTCTAGATGATCCGTGTAACAGGATTTGGGTCAGCCGCTCCCAGACCAGTTGGCCTTAGGGGACTAGGCATGATGGTACCCTTCAGACTTAATCTCCTGAATCAACTAGGTCACACTTGAATTGAGGCTCTATTCGTGTTCGTTTCCTCCCCCTTATTGCATGAATAAATAGCGGCTATTGAAATCCTTGTTAATCATCCCTTGCTACAACACAATATATCCTACTTCAACTCGGTTCACTTCTTTGGGTTTTAAACATCTATGACTCTTTATGTTATGTTTAAACTCATATAATTACGTCTTTTTGCTTGAAACCGACCTAACTAACATCATCATATTTAAGTTGCAAGCTCTACAATTAGAATTTCTCGGGTTAATTGATCGGATCTTTTACGGCTCGCTCTTCACACAATCTTAAAAAGAAACACATTTATTCATTCACACAAACACTAAAAATAATAAAGCATAAAAACAGTAATTCATCCTACTTAAAGAGAGGAACGGAAGAACCTGACTACTGCGGTGGTGGTGGCGGTCCGAGAATACTGTCGTAGAACTCACTGAAAGGCCCATCATCTTCTCGTGCTAGTAATTTTCTTCAAACTTCCCCAACTTGAGTTGAAAACTCAAGTTTAACTGAGATCAACACTAACAATGGCACCTTAAATCTTTATAAGTGAGTTATTTGACCAAAAAGTTGTCATTTTTCGTAAATTTTTTCTCGGTTTCACGATATATAACATATAAAGCATAGTGTGAAGCATAATGCGTTCCCCTTCCCCAACTTAAAGAATTGGGGCGTCCTCGGCACACAAATAATTATGAAACAAGAAACATTTACGAAGAAATGAAACAACACATGTAGCATCTAAGTATTGAATATTCAAGCATGTGAAATTTAGTATTGGTGCAACACACATTTTGCTAGGAATTGCCCCTCCCTAACGTGAGTATATTCCTTTTAATTTCCTCCAAGCTCAATGGTCCCGAATGTGCAAATTCTTTCCCCAACTTAGTTGGTTACCGCATGTGACATTTTGTAGTAAAGTCAAGCTCAAACGCAGCTAAGTGTTTTAAAGGACGATTTAAGAAATACTAACAATAAGAACTAAATATAACTAAATAAACGAAATTAAAGCACACTTTCGTGGTGAAAAACGATTGCACTTAGCATGTGCAACAAGCCTTTAAACCCCTCAGTAGCCTGAGTGGACGAGTTATAGTCTCGTGAGGGTTTCTATGGAACATACCCACAAAGTTCACTGAATTGCCTTCCAGTAAGCGCTAAGTTTAATGTCTTCAGCCAGACATTTTGGAACTCTTAAATATTTAAGTGATATCTTCCAAGACCATTGTCTCAGATGATATAATTTCATTATCAGCCCATTGTACAGATAATTTTAACCTGTGTCCGTTTACTTTAAACGGCTCACCACCTTTTTGATCTATTATTTCAACCGCACCATAGGGGTAAACATTAGTTACTGTGTATGGGCCTGTCCACTTACTTTTTAATTTACCTGGGAAGAGCCGCAGGCGTGCGTTAAATAGCCAGACTTTGTCACCTTTATTAAACACCTTTCGTTTAATTATTCGATCGTGGAAAGCTTTTGTTTTTTCTTTATATGTTTTAGAACTTTCATAAGCTTCCTTGCGAATTTCTTCTAATTCGTGCAGTTGGTGCTTTCGATTTATACCGGCAGCTGTGAAGTTAAGATTTGCGTTTTTAATGGCCCATAAGGCTCGGTGCTCTAACTCAACCGGAAGATGACATAATTTCCCATAAACTAGTTTATAGGGAGACATGCCAATAGGGGTTTTATACGCTGTACGATACGCCCAAAGTGCATCATCTAATCGTATTGACCAATCTTTCCTATCGGGTCGTACTGTTTTTTCTAATATTCGCTTAACCTCCCTGTTAGATACCTCTACTTGTCCACTAGTTTGTGGGTGATATGGGGTAGCTATCTTATGCGTTACTCCATAATGCTTAAGTAGTTTGCTAAAGTACATATTTTTGAAATGAGAACCCCCATCACTAATTATGGCTCTAGGAATTCCATGACGAGAAAATATATTACGTTTAACGAATTGGCAAACTACTTTGTGATCATTGGTTCTTGTGGCTTCGGCTTCTACCCATTTAGAGACGTAATCAACTGCCACTAGGATGTATTCGAAACCATATGACTTAGGAAAGGGTCCCATAAAGTCTATGCCCCACACATCAAAAATCTCTACTATAAGAATTGGTGTCATAGGCATTTGGTCTCTTTTTGAAATACCTCCTATCTGCTGGCATCGTAGGCATGACTTAACAAACTCGTAGGAGTCCTTAAAGATGGTTGGCCAAAAGAATCCACTTTGTAGGATTCGATGTCCTGTCTTTTTAGCACTAAAATGGCCTCCACATGCATACGAGTGACAGTGATTTAAAATATCATAATGCTCGTTATCTGGAACACATCGCCGGATAATCTGATCTACTCCTATTTTGAACAAATCCGGCTCCTCCCAAATGTACTGTTTAGTTTGAGAGAAGAAATACTTTCGTTGATGTGAATTCCAGTGGTTTGGGGTTTTCCCTGTGACAAAGTAATTCACTAAGTTAGCGAACCAAGGCACTTTTGCGACGAACAATAATTGTTCATCTGGGAAATTGTCCCGAATGGAGTCCAGCATATCAGTGGTGATTGCTGGCAGTCTCGAGAGATGGTCTGCTACTACATTTTCTGAGCCCTTTTTGTCTCTGATTTCTAAATCAAATTCTTGTAGCAACAGTATCCAACGAATTAGCCGTGGCTTAGCATCTTTCTTAGCCAAGAGGTGTCGTAAGGCACTATGATCGGAATACACAATTACCTTAGCTCCCCAGACATAAGATCTAAACTTATCTAGCGCATACACTACTGCAAGCAATTCTTTTTCAGTGGTTGTGTAATTAATTTGAGCTTCAGAGAAGGTTTTACTTGCATAGTATATTACCACTGGCTTTTTGTCCACTCTTTGACCAAGGACGGCACCTACTGCATGATCGCTGGCGTCACACATGATCTCAAAGGGTTGAGACCAATCAGGTGATTGCAGAATTGGTGCCTCCGTGAGCTTCATTTTTAATGTGTTAAATGCCTCTGCACAGTCTTTATCAAAATTGAACGGTGCGTCTTTTAGGAGAAGGTTACATAGGGGTTTGGATATGGCACTAAAATCTTTTATGAATCTCCTATAGAAACCTGCATGTCCTAGAAAAGAACGAATCCCCTTGATATTAGTTGGTGGTGGTAGCGAGGAAATTATTTGTATCTTAGCTCGATCAACCTCCATTCCTCTTTCAGAGACTATGTGTCCTAAGACTACTCCCTCTTTAACCATAAAGTGACTTTTCTCCCAGCTTAGTACTAAATTAGTTTCAGTACAACGCTTAAGAACTTTTTCTAAATGAGAGAGGCACCCTTCGAATGACTTATCAAATATCGAAAAGTCGTCCATGAAGATTTCAAGAGAACCTCCGACCATGTCTGAAAATATAGCCATCATACATCGCTGAAATGTGGCTGGAGCGTTACATAATCCAAATGGCATTCTTCGGTAGGCGAATGTGCCATACGGACACGTAAATGTCGTTTTATCTTGGTCCTCTGGGTGTATTGGGATTTGGTTATACCCCGAATAGCCATCTAGGAAACAATAGAATTTCTGCCCTGCTAGCTTCTCTACTATTTGGTCGATGAATGGCAGAGGAAAATGATCTTTTGAGGTTGCGGCGTTTAGTTTTCTGTAGTCGATACATACTCTCCACCCCGTCACAGGGCGAGTTGCAATCTTTTCTCCTTCAGGAGTATCGACGACAGTGATTCCAGATTTTTTTGGAACCGTTTGTGTGGGACTAACCCATTGGCTATCTGATATCGGATAGATAATTCCAGCATCTAGCCATTTCAACACTTCTTTCTTCACTACCTCTCTAAGGTTAGGGTTTAGCCTTCTCTGAGCATCTCTGCTTGGCTTGGCTGTTGGATCAGTTATAATCCTATGCATACACAGCGTCGGACTAATTCCTTTAAGATCTGCTATGGTCCAGCCTACCGCTTCCTTATATCTCGATAACACTTCTAACAAGGCCTTTTCTTGTGCAGCAGTAAGGTCTGTTGCGATGATTACAGGCAGTGTATTCTCAGGGCCAAGAAAAGCATATTTGAGATGAGATGGAAGTGGTTTCAACTCTAGCTTGGGTGGTTGCTCTAAAGACGGTTTTGCTGATGGTGGAAGGTCAGTCGGAAGTTTTTCGATCCTATGTGTCCATGGTGGTTGATTAGAATCTACTGACTGAACACTTTCAAGTTCAAACTCCTTAGCTTCAGGCATATTATCTAGCATATGCGCATTATAGTACAGGAGCAGCTCCACTGGATCTTTACATGTTATTGTTGATAATTGTTGTTGTGTTAAATCATCAACTAGATCGATCATATAGCACTCTGAATCCAATGGCGCATTGGGTACATTGTTAAAGACATTAAGTCGGAGTTTACGGTTTCCGAATGCTATGTCTAATGCACCTGTCCTGCAATTGATTTGAGCGTTGATTGTGGCTAAGAAGGGACGTCCTAATATGATTGCCGGTTGGCTTTCTTTGTAAGCACTATCTGAATCCAACACTAAGAAATCTACTGGATAATAGAAATCTTCGACCTTAACGATTACATCAGATAACATTCCTCGTGGTACTTTGGTAGACCTATCTGCTAATTGTAGGATGACATCTGTTGTCTGTAGGGTTCCTAGATCATGTTGGTCAAATAAATTACCAGGTAGAATATTAACACTCGCCCCTAAGTCTAGAAGTGCTTTTTTAATTTGAATATCGCCGATAGTTACCGGGATCAAGGGTGATCCTGGATCTTTTAGTTTAGGCGGCAGTGAGCTCGTGATAACTGCACTGACTTGTTCAGTGAGGTTGATTTGCTTCGGAAGAGTTATTTTAAATTTTCGCTTCTGAGTACAAAGGTCTTTTAGGAATTTAGCGTAAGAAGGAACTTGTTGTATAGCTTTGATTAAGGGAATGTTAATTTTAACTTGATTAAAAATATCCCATAACTCTTCGTTTTTAGGTCCTTTCTTACCATAAGGGAATGAAGCTGGATTTTCTAAGGCCGTTGGGTAGGGAACAGTTTCAGTATTGGAACTCTCTTCCCCAACTTTAATCTCTACTGGTTTCTTGGCTTCTACTTCCTTAAAAGTTACTTTCTTAACTTTTGTTTCAACCTTTGACTCCGATTTGGGTGGCTCTTCTTCATAAACATTTTCTACCTCGTCGTCAGTCTCACTCTCCTTAGGCATTTCTATTTTGTTATCTACTTCCTTTCCACTCCTAAGGGTAGTGACTTTGTTAACTTCGTTCACTTCATTAACTTCATATTTCTTCTCTTTTCCATGGTGGTGCGATGGGTTAACTGTGGTGTTGCTTGGAAGCTTCCCTTCTTCTCGTTTAGTTAAGGATTCTGCAATTTGTCCCATCTGCCTTCCAAGCATCTCCATAGTTTTCGCTTGAACCATGGTTTGCTGCTTCATGAATTCCATAAACTCGGAAAACTCTTTCGAATTCCCCGACACTTGTCGCGAATCATTTTCTTCTTTAGGGTCTTGGCGTTTATAGTACCGATCATCCTTCGTAGCTGAGGTCGATCCATATTGGAAATCTCGGTTTTGTTGACGAGGTTGCTCATATCTTGGCTTCGGGGGAGCATCATTGTCTTGATTATCCCTCCAACT
The DNA here is from genome assembly GCA_020465985.1 of Centrapalus pauciflorus. Classification (NCBI taxonomy): domain Eukaryota; kingdom Viridiplantae; phylum Streptophyta; class Magnoliopsida; order Asterales; family Asteraceae; genus Centrapalus; species Centrapalus pauciflorus. The sequence continues at coordinate 258,135 of JAANYP010006670.1, forward strand.
AAAGTTCGGGTGTTTTCTCCATCCCGGATTGTAAGTTTCCGAGTATGGATTCTCCCGTTCTCTTCGTTGCCGAAATCCAAAAGCTTCGTTCACATACTCTTCGTGCGTGAAGGTATGTGGGCAATTCTCGGTTGGATGAGAAGGGTCTCCACAAGTGACACAGCAAACCTGTGCCGCTGTAACCTTTCCCATTCCTTTCATCAACAAGTCCATCTTTTTGCTTAGTTCGGATATGTCAGATTTAACTTCTTTCTTCCATGCGTTGTCTATGCCCATAACTTGGACACCAACACTATTATCCGAACCCGCTTGAACTTTTAAACCTTTGCTTAATTGGGTTAATAATTCCCAAGCTTCATCATCTTCCTTGGCTAAAAAGGTTCCGCCTGAAGCAGCGGTGATCATATTCCTACTTTCTTGACTAACCCCATCGAAAAAGGTTTTAATTAGCATCCATTTAGGAATTTCATGGTGAGGGCATGTTCGTAGTAATTCATTCAACCTATTAAAAGCTTCGTGAAATTGTTCTCCAATTTTCTGTTTAAATCCAGTGATTTCTTTACGTTTTTCTGTAGTTTTACTAATTGGGTAATATTCAGTTAGAAATTCTTTTTTCATCTCATCCCAGTTAGTTATACTATCAGTGGGAAGTGACACGAACCAATTTTTCGCTCGTTCCTTCAAAGAGAAAGGAAAGAGTCTGAGTTTTAGAGCATCTACGGTCATTCCCCTAACGTGATTGGCCTTACATATGGCAGTGAATTCAGCTAAGTGCTCATACGGTTCTTCGCTTGGTGCTCCGCGAAAAACGGGTAATATGCTAAATAGCTGTGGCCTAATTTCGGGTTCATTCTCATTAATTGGGTAGAGAATGGGTGATGGATCAGGGATATCACCCGGCCTATAATGGGATTCTACGGTTCTACGGTCTCCCATCGGTCTTTGGTTTTGTTGGACGTCGACAAGAACGTTTTCGATGTTCTCGTCTTCCAAATTAATTATTTCTTCCTCCACGTTTACTTTAGGAGCAGTATTTTTAGTTTCGTTTGTTTGAGTTGTGGCTCGCCTATTAGATCTAGCGGTTTTTTCGATTTCTGGATCAAACTTCAAGGGTGAAATTCTACCAGAATATCGTGTGTGCATAAACTTATGAGGGCTAGATGAAGAATTCGAATTAGTTACTTTCTTTTTGGTGAGAATCGATGCTTGCGCCACGATTCCCTTTTTCTTAATAAACTAAAACAATAATTAAAACTTAAAACTAATTAAAAACTAATTAAATAGAATATAGCAACATAAGGAAACTTTAACTAATTTAAGAAAGCAAATAAAAGCAAATAAGCAATTAATTGAAATTAACTAAATTAACTAAATTACCTAAATTACTCTAAAGAAAATAAGGCAACTAAATTAAGCTAATTACTAAAATACGTGATTTAAGCGCAACCGCTCCCCGGCAACGGCGCCAAAATTTGATGCGAGTGTCGTTAACCCGTCAAAAATACCACTAAATACCTTAGAAGCTAGGGTAAGTAGGGATCGTATCCACAGAGAGCGAGAGGTTAATTGCACGTATTTAAGCGATTAGCATTGCAAAGTAAGTAACTTAGAAAGATTGAGTGGTTTGTAAAAAGGTGATTGCTTGATTTATAAAACTAATTACTTGCGAATTTTGTGAAAAGAAAACTTAAGAAGATTGTTTGATTGAATAAAGTACGAAGATAACCATTCCCGGATTCCACACCTCGCTTTGTGTTTAATTTATAAAAACGAATTGAAGATTACATAGACATAATCTTTGTTATAATTATTATTAAAACCATTACGTGATCTTGGGCATAGCGCGTGACACGTTTGATTACTCGTCTTAATTAAATAATTAACTCGGCACGAATAATAAAATGTCTACGAACTATCTTGCGAAACGCAACAACAAAATAATAATCATTCGTTTACAATCAAAATATAAATAATAAAAACCATGCAAACTTAAAGTAATCGTTCATAAAGTAAAACTTAGCGATGTGCTTCCTCCGAGAATGATTATGGTGAGCTTAGCCGGACATAGTTGATGCAACGTTCAAGAGTTGTTGATCCATCACCGTAGCTCGACTCGTGTGTTCTTCGTACGTGTTTTCGCTCAAACAGGGTTCTTTTCCTTAGCCTTCTCCTCCAAAAAACGATGATGAACTCTGAGATATGCATTGGTATTTATAGGAAAATCTAGGAAAACCCTAAAAACGGCCGTCTAATAATTTAATGGGCTGGGCGCAGCCGTAGGCGCAGGCCTGCGCCCCCCTCTGCGCCCCTCTGTGAAATCCGTATTTTTGTGAATTAATTTCTTCTGTCGAGCACTCGGTCTGGGCGCAGGGCTGCGCCCCTCTCTGCGCCTGGCTCTGAAATTTCGTCCTTTTTCATCATTTTAAACCGGATTTTGTTTCCCTGCATAGGCACAGAATTTATTCAATAGCGGCACATTCTATAACACTTTTGCATTAAAAACAACTCTTTTACGCTTAATAAACATGGTAAATTATAACCCGATCAGGAACCCATAGGATTTGGGGTATGGATGGATTAGGACATGTGTGTTTACAACTATAAATACATCCTTAATAACCACCGAATGAAATAACAAAAAATCGGATTTAGGATGATAAATACACAAGTATGGATAAATTAATTGAAA